>JZKD02S1453796.1:695593-726593 GCA_000966675.3 Picea glauca
TATGGTTGCATCTCTGATACATTTCTGTTATATTATTGAATATCTGCAATATCTCTGTGCATTTCTTTATTATATCTCCGCTCTCATTTCGTGCCGAAAATAATCCGGATCATGTGCCCTCTTGGCAACCTTTTCACAAAACTCAAGAAAGATTTCTCGCACACTCCTTGCACCTGCTCAATGCACTCCTTACATATCCCTCATAGTATTCAGTAACTCTGGTAAATATTCTTCAGGGTGTTCAACAACCCTGATGTGCACTCCTTGCACTATTCCTTCTGAGCGTTAGAATGGTTTTGGTATGCCCACCTAGCACACTCTTCTCTGAACTTGCCATAGAGTTCAAGTGCACTCCTTGCAATGGCTTCACAGAGTTTTCAATACGCTGGTGTGCACTCCTTGCACAAGCCTAAGAGCCCAAAACTACTCAGAAATCCATAAAGATATAGAAGTCTATCTAAACTTGCAAATGAAACCTATTTTCATACATCTACAACATGCATGAATAATTACAGAAATAAATTCAGAGAATAACTATTCATCACACATAAGAACAAAAAAACCTCATATGCAAGAAAAACTTATTTTGTATTATATCTAAATGCTTATGTACAAATATTTACAAAGTTATGAATGCAATAGAGTCTTGAACACTATCTCTCCTCTTTTGAGCTCTCTCAACTCGCTCATTTACTCATCATTGTAATAATTTTTTTCCATATAAGATATTTTATTTTTACCAAAAGAGGAGCTCCTCGAGTTTTCCCTCCATCTACCTACTCACATTGAATTACATTGAATTACAATCAATGGACATCTAGTCTGAATCAGGCCTAAACCTATCTATCTATCATCCATTAAGGAGACTTCACATGCAACCTATACAAAGGCACATGGATCATCTTTCCTTTATCCTTACAACATTTAATAGATTTAATTACATCAAACTTTTAAATTTGGGTTCAAAATGAGAGGGTTGGCACCTCTCTTTCCTTGGAACTCGTTCATCTTTGTGCGTTGATGTGCTGGCTTGTTGGTGCTTGATGAGGTGGAGATATTCTCTTGCATCATACTCTCGCACTAAAAAAATCATGAGCTCTTTCTCATGGCTCCCCTGCTTCTACTGTTGAGATCCTCCAAGATCCCAAATATGAATTTGGAGTTTCCCATCTACTCCTCTTCCATGCTGTTGTGGCTTCTATTTCCCTACTACTTCTATAGGTCCTCCTCTGTTCATATTCCTCTTGTTTCTCACTATCTCCTTTGATGACTTCAACATTATCCTTATGATTTCTTCTATCATTCTGTCTAGCTGGTCTATTGGTTGGCTCATATTTTGCAGTCTGCTCTGCTGCAACTCCTCTTCATTAGTTTCCAATTTGACCTGTTGGATAAGCTGACTCTGCACTATTACACTTTCCTCCAAGCCTTCCAATACTTCACACAAATCAATGGGCATATCAATCTGATCTCCTATGTTGTTTTCATCTCTTGTGGCACTGGCTTGCCACCCCACTGCAGGTCCAAATTCTGCAACAATATTACTAAGCTTCTACTCAATGATCTTCCCTGATAGTTCTCCTTCTGTCATCTCCTCTCCTTTTTTTGGTACAATTCCACCTTCATCCAGCTGTTCCTCAGGCTATAATTCCTCCTTACTTTGCATGACTGCATCCCTCTGGCAGTATTATTCTCTACCTGGATTGCTCAACCAATCCTCCAACAACTTCAACTCTATCTCCCACTGAGTGAGAATATGATCTGAATGATCCTCTTCTTCTTTCATCTCTTGGGAAGATGTCAATGTCTTCTCCTACTCCTCCTTCATGATAGTCTTGGATGGTTGTCTCTCCTCTGTTGCACCTTCATCATGTGCATTGGCCTCTACTAGGATGCTTGGTAGGAATATGTTTATTCCTCCAATGATCAGAATGTACCTCTGATCCTCCTCATCTGTCAGCACTAATTGTTGATTTGAACTCTCCTCTGAGTTCATGAGACCCTCAAACTATCTCATCTCCTCCTTTCCCACCTGGCAACCCGAGGTTTCACTCATGCCCTCCTTAAAGTTTATGATATATTTTACTAATCTCATATCATTTCCCTCTTGAAAATATTCATTACCATCTCTTCCCACCTGGAAGTTTATGATATCTTCAACTGATCTCTTCTTATTGCCCACTTGGAAATATGAAAGTTCACCTCTTCCCTCCTAGCATTCTATGAGATCTTCAATTGATCGCTCTTCATTTCCATCCTGGAAATTTGAACCTTCATCACTGAGGTTCCTTCCAACCTCTGGTTCACAAATGTAAACCATCTCCTCCTCCGTGTCATTGAGGGTTTCAACTTGCTTCAACCAACTCCTCAAATTATGCTCTTTCCTTCTAGAAATCAACTACTAAATAATCCACTTCACTTTTCTCTTCAAGGCCCATTCATACCTCCGGCTTCCTTGTGCTTCCTACTGCATCTTCATCATTATCCTATTGAGATATTTTCTCATCTCCTCCAGCTATTTGTCCTTCTTCTCTTTTCTCACCCATTGGCAGCCTCCTTGAGCTTTCTGCTTATGGCCTTCAGTAGCCATCTTCCTCCAATTCCTCTAAGAAAGAGATTGGTTCTTCTAGCTTAGCCCACATATATTTCTACTTTTCATGTTCTACAACTGAGAGAACTACTGGATTTCTCCTACATCCCTCCTGGTTGTCTCCTGGATGATGTACACCTTGCAACAATATTCACATAGCATCACACCATGCTTTCTCCTCCTTTTCCTATTGTTTGCAAACTGTAACCAGGCTCGGATACCCCTTGATGGTATCAGAAAAAATTTCTTCTCTTTCCTGCTACCTACAAAAAAAATCTAGCTCTGATACCACTTGATGAAAACCCCCTCCCTCACTCGGGGTCTGCTCGACCTCCCGATATATGATCATTTAAATCAAGAGTTGAATCATCTCTTCGGGCCCTCCTAAGCCCCCAAATCCTATACACATGTCTTGTTGGGCGTAGGCCCAATTTTGAGGAAAAGCAGCATGTGTAAGGCAGACGTGCATGCAGGAAAAGAATCACATGTAAGGCATATGTGCATGCAGGAAAAGTAGCATGTGTAAGGTAGACGTGCATGCAGGAAAAGAAGCACGTGCAAGACAGACGTGCATGCAAAATAGGAAAGCATGTGAGGCACACATGCAAGAAGGCCTAGCCATGATAGGGTTAGGGTTTTGGTAAGAAGTTGTAATGGTTAGTAAGACAAAAACATGTATAAGTTGGTACCTAGGATGAGAGAGGACCAAAATGATTGTAAATCCGATATGTTTTGTAATATATTTAGATGAGGAGGGGAAACAGGGTAGATATTGAGGGTTAGATCACAGGCTGAGGATCCTGGTGTGATCTAGTCTGCCTCATTGTAGATCCCGACCCATTGATGGAGAGTTGTAATGCACGTGACACTGTAGTTTTGGAACCACCATAATAAAAGAGAAGAGAAACCAAATCTTTGAGGATTAGCCTAGGAGGGGTGAACCATGGTAGATCATTTTTTATGCGATTGAATATTTTGTATTTCCTTTATTGTCAATAATTAGATATTAGACAAATGCCTGAATGACTAGTTAGATCTACTATTTTACATGCATGAATAAGAATGGTATTCAATATAAGTTGAATGTTAAAGTAACAAATGAAGATCACAGATTTTAATCCCAGATCCCCACTCATTCTCAGGATGCAATCACTTGAGCATTGCGGCCACCAATAAATCTATCTCGAGGAGACTGCACAGTGCACTTTGTGTATTTCATTGCCTTCTAGTTTACCAGAGGGGTTGATAGTTTTAAATGGGTTTTTTTGGAAACCATGGTAGATTTGAAACCGGTTCATCCAAAGAAAGGTAGTAATAATAGTTTAATACCAACAGGTCCTTAAATTTTCATGTGCCGGTCCAAGGATGAACCCACAGGCTCACACTAAGCCCCTTTTTTCCTTTAAATCAAATTTGGCCTTTATCCCCTTTTCCTCCAACGACAAGAGCATGTGACTGAGGTTTATGACCAATTTCCAAGACAAAAGGCATTATTTCAAATATTTTGGCCTTCTATGATCTCTCTTCCTTATCCCTCAACTCCTTCGAATTCATGAATCTTGCGAAGTGTCGAAATGGAAATAGGCGGCAAGATTAATGACTCTCAAGCACTGAAATCGACGGCTTGGGTTCTTTTCTTTCGACCCTTGGTGGTTTCTGACCACGTTCAAACACACACAACACTTGAAAAGTGTCAATAATTGAAAAGGAAGATCATATGACTACTAAATTCCCACCAAATCAACGACTCTCAGCTCAAAGGGATGGACAACCTAGATCTCCCCTCTTCGGGCTTCGATGATTTTGCTTCCTGTTTGCACAATGACGATTCAATTTCATCGAAGTGCCACATTCTTGAAATATAGGATCTTGTGCCACATGTCCTCCTCAAATGGATGGTTGGGATTGACTTCGGCCTTTGGGCCTTCGTGAGTCCCCACAGTATTGTGCCCTATTTCCTCTAGAGTATCAGACCTCCGGATTTGTTGACATGTGTTCTTCCGATGATCAATGGTCCATACCAACTATGGACTTCAGGAATATGGATAGATCAACCTTCTCTTCCCTCTATTATCTCGGAGTTCCTATCCTCTGGATCTTTGACATGTGTCCTCTCCAATGGATGACCCAGATGTACTTCAGGTCTTCATAAATTCTAGAGTCCTAGCTGCTCCAACCTGTTGTTCTTCTGAACCTTTGAACTGATGGAGGGTCTAATCTTCCACCACATTTCCACTGGATCCAATGATCTATATTTTCCTTGGGCTCCCTAGGCTTCGGGAACCTACACACCTCCTCGACCAATCATCTCCCAAAGTGTTATACCTCCGGACAAGAGATCTTCTTCCACGTGTCTTCAGAGACCAATGGCCAGGATTGAATTCTAGCCTTTGAGCTTCGAGAAACTTTGTACCAAACCAATTCATGAATCCCCTGGAGTGTTTATCCTATAGAACTCCCGATATATTGCCACATGTCCTCATGTTCAATGGTGAGGATATGCTCTACTCTTCGGAGCTTTGGGAGCCTTGAATGCTCCCCACCTTTGTTCTCCTGAATAGTTGGTCCTCTGAATCCAACGATCTGCTGACATGCGTACCTATAAATCAGATGGTCTAGATCCACTACGAGCTTCGATACTTCAACATACTTGTCTCAGTTGTGCATAAAAATGAAAAAATATGAACTTACGAAGTTGAAAGGACTTCGAGGGATTAAACCCTGTGAAACTTATCTGGTTCAGATGGTTGTCGATCCATGTGCTCAGATCCAACAACTGGGATCTGTTCTCCTCTTGTGTGATCCTCCTTCATTTTGGACTCTGATATGATGGTACATATCGCTCTTGACAATAGATATGATGGTTGTTGTTTCTTCTCCTCCTCTAATGATACGCTTTCCTTCTAAAGAAGGATTTATCAATAAAATTTTTAAGGCTTAACCTTCGATGCTTCTCCTGCAAGGCTAGCTCCTTGGCCTTTACTCACGTTGTTTCTCCTAAGCTTTAGACTTTGAAATAAGTCCACTTGCACACACCTTTATCTAGTCCTCTTCAGCTTTGGAGTTGAAGTAAGTCCACCCTCTGGAACTCTCCTTATGCTCCCTGAAGTTTGAAATAATTCAGACTTAAATAATTTTTCGAAAGTATTCTTGCGCTCTCCTTATTCTTTCTCAATAATCTGAACCTTGAAGGTCCTTGACCTTTTCACACCTTGCAGGATATCCTTGTGTACTTTCTCTATCTCTCCTGAGCTATGCTTTCCCAAACTTCTAAGGGTCTTGTCCCTTTGTTCCTTCAAAGGAATTTTTGTGCCCTCCTAGCACTCTGCGTTCGTCCTCCTGAGCTTATGTACTTTTTAATGGTCCTAAGTTCCCTTCTTGCACTGGCTTCACCCTTGAAACATGAGCTCTAAAATTTCACTTTCGCACTCCTTGTGTGCTCTGTGCATAATTGCACTCGAATATCCTCCTGAGCTAATATCTTCTAATGTGCTCTTTTGGAAACCTTTTCATAGAACTCGAGACATAGTTCTTGCACATTCCTTGTTCTTGCTCAAAGCAGTCCTTCCAGATCACTTAGAGTATTCAGTAACTTTGGTAATTCTTCTTCAAGGTGTTCAAAAATCCTGATGTGCACTCCTTTCACTATTCCTTCTGAGCTTTAGAATGGTTTTGGTGTGCCCACCTAGCATGCTCTTCTCTAAAATTTCCACGAAATCCAAGTGCACTCCTTGCATTGGCTTGATAGAGTTTTCAATACTCTAGTGTGCACTCCTTGCACAAGCCTAAGAGCCCATAACTACTTAGAAATCCACAAAGATAGAGAAGTCTATCTAAACTTGCAAATGAAACCTATTTTCATACATCTACAACATACATGAATAAATACAAAAAAAATTCATAGAATAACCATTCATCACACATAATAACACAAACACCTCATACGCAGGAAAAAACTCTTTTGTATTATATCTTAATGCTTTTGTACAAAGATTTACAAAGGTTGGACTGCAACAAAGTCTTCAACATTATCTCTCCTCTCTTGAGCTCTCTCAACTCTCTCATTCACTCATCACTCTAATAATTGTTTTCCATACAAGAGATTTATTTTTTTACCAAAAGAGGGGCTCCTCGAACCTTCCCTCCATCTACCTACTCACATTGAATTACATTGAATTATATTCAATGGAAATATAGTTTGAATCATGCCTAAACCTATCTACCTATCATCCATTAAGGAGACTTCACATGCAACCTGTACAAAGGCACTTGGCTCGACTTTCCTTGAGCCTTACAACATTTAATACATTTAATTACATCAAAATTTTAAATTTGGGATCAAGATGAGAGGGTTGGTGACTCTCTTTCTTTGGAACCCGTTCCTCCTTGTGCGCTGATGCATTGGCTTGTTGGAACTTGATGAGGTGGAGTGATGCTCCTACATCACTAATGGAATCATGCTGAGATGTTTTTATTAAGAGGAAGAAAAACATATTTTCAATGACTTACACAAAGGAGTTTGTGGGGGCCATCATCATTGGAAATCCATAGCTTTCAAAATACCGAGAGTAGGTTATTACTGGTTTGTATTGTTCTCTTATGTGTTTTCTCAAGTCAGGGCATGTGAACCATGTAAAAAGTTTGCAGGAAAACAAAAACTTATGTCTGTGCCTCTGAAACCCATCATTTCCCATGGACCTTTTCAACAGTGGGGTTTGGATTTCATTGGAGAAATTCATCCTCCATCTTCTGGAAAACACAAATGGATACTCACAGCCACATATTACTTTATAAAATTAATTGAAGCAATCCCAACAAAAAATACAACAGATAAGGTAATCATGACTTTTCTTGAAGGAAATATTTTCTCGAGATTTGGGTGTCCTAGAAAGATGATTACTGATAATTCCAAATATTTAAGGTCAAATTCAATGGTTGAGTTTTGTAATAAGTACAACATCAAGTTGGTTCACTGCACTCCTTACTATCCCCAAGGTAATGGATTAGCAGAATCCTCCAATAATATCCTTATTAGGATCATTAAAAAATTTCTCATAGAGAATAAGAGATCATGGGGTTCAAAATTGAAATTTGCCTTGTGGGTTGATCGAATTAGTACTAAGAAATCTATTGGAACTTCACCTTTTCAAATGGTTTATGGAACATAGGATATATTTCCAACTCAACTTCATTTACCTGTTCTCAAATTTAAACAAGAAGAGTTAGAAGAGCTCAATGATATTCAAAGAAGGATTTTCCAGATCATAGAAGTTCAACATAATAGAGAAACCTTGCATCAAGAAGCTGACATTTATCAGAACAAGGTTAAGGAAAATTTTGATAAGAAGAATAAAAGGGACATTTTTCAAGAAGGATATATTGTGTTGAGGTGGGATGACAAAAGAGAGAAAAAGTCTAAACATGGTAAATTTGACAATTTATGGTATGGTCCTTTCAGAATAGCTAGGTCATGAATACTAATACTTTCCTCTTACACAATTTGGATGATAGTGAAATCTTGGGAGGCCCAGTGAATGGGTGGTTTCTAAAACATTACTTCTCTTAAAAGAATCCAAAGTTTTTCATTTTGTACAGTTTGATTTGATTTTTTTTTGGTGTGATTAGTTGATTGATTTGAATAAGAATCCATAAGACCAATGGAAAGACTACTCTGTTGTTTTGTGGTTTCAATTTTTTATTACAAATAAAGGGATGGCAGAGCAGGGAAATAAATTACAATGAAAGTTTTATGATGATCAAGGATATAAAGGCATTGGTCAACAGGTACTTAGATTTTCACCATGAACAAGTATCCCCAGAAGGAGCCAGTGTTAGTACTTAATTTTGTTAATGATTTTTGAACTATTGTTTTCCTTTCCCTATATTTTCCTAGCATTATTTTACACTATGTTTCTTATTCTACAACTTTAAAGTGTTATTTCATTATCATTTTTGAGTGTTTTACAACATGCATTAGTGATATTAAGGTTATAATTAGACATTTAGGATCTTTCCATAAAATCATAAGTCCTTTTTCTCATTTAAAATTTGAAATTTTATAAAGGGAAAAGGCGCTACAAGAATAAAGTTATTCTTGTAGCGCCAGGAGTAATCATTATCTTATATGTGCCAACTTGCCAATATCGTGTCAGAGAATGCCCGAGATCATTTCCTAAAAGCATCATCATTTATGATTAAGATCAGATCGTGTGTTCGGTTTTGATAATTATTCAAAAGGATTGGGTTTTACTCACTAATTCTGATATCAAATCGCAGGTTCACAGGTTTCATGTTATGATTGCTAACATATGATACCCAAGTCTTTCATTGTATTCATGTATACAAGTTTTCCAGGTGATAGAACTCTTCTATCTGTGCACTCAGTTGTAGTTCCTTCTCTCCCTTCCTCTTTATTTCCTATCCCTACGCACCCAGCTGCAGCGTCGATCTTCGCACCCAGTTGAAGACCTAAAATACAAGAATTCCCTAAAATATAAAACTTTTACATCTCAACACTACTATCACCTCCTATCTCAACTCTTCTAGACCTCTATTTATACATTCTATGACTCTTAGAAAACCATGGACCGAAGCCCAGGTTCCAAAACCCTAGGTCCACATAAACCTCATTTTAAGGACTTCGTCGACCTGTTCTTCCTTCTTCTTCATGAGGTGCTCCAAAGAACCCATTAGTGTCTTCTTTCACTTGCTGACTTGTCCACGATCTATCCTCTTTGTTTCTTTGTCTTCCTTGATCTTCTCTTTCAACGACTTGCTTTCCTTTACTTTGTTACTTCTTTTATTCTTCTTTAACCACTTCGACCCTTCATCGGTTTGTGTGCCTTCTGCGCACTTCATACTTTGTCTTTCTTATTCCTTAATATTCTATTTCTTCCTTAATACATGACCAAGGGCCAATAGTCCCCCAACACTCACATGTGACTCGTCTCGAGTCACTGTAGGGTTGATCCTTCTGTATTACTTTGACTACAGACTACACAAAGTAGCCTGTGATTCATGCTCTGTCCCTCCCTATCATGTGCATACTATCTTTTCCATGTCTGGTACCCAATTTCAACTTCACCTGGTACCTAGAGTCTTCTTCCTTTGCTTTTACTGAGAACTGTGAGGAAACTGGTTGTCACAATACAGCTTCAACCGGCTCCCATTTACTAAACCATCCTTCCATTCTCCATTGAGAGTCTTCAACTACGCAATTCCACCTTCTATAACATAGAAAACCTCGAATGTCCCAAGCCAATGTGTCCTGAACTTTCCTGGATGCTTCATGAACTTGTTGTCATATAAAAGTACCAAATCTCCTTGTTTAAATGCTTTCTTCTTGATATGTTTGTCATGGTAAGCCTTTTCTTTTTGTACCGGCTAATGAAATCCTACAATGAACCTGTCTTCCTCTAGTTCCATCAATTATGTGAGATTTTCTTGAACAACATCGGTGTCATCCATGCATGTAAATGCTACAATTCTTAATCTAGGAACCAAATATTCCATAGGTACCACTGCTTCTTGGCCATAAACTAACTTGAAGGGAGTATGTGTTGTTAACTTTTTGAAAGTAGTTCGATAAGCCCATAACACTTCTTTAATTCTCAAATCCCAATCATCTCTCTTAACAATGCAAATATTAGTCAATGTTGTCTCCAAAATCTTATTGAAAGCTTCGACTGTAGCATTCTCTTGTGGGTGATATGGTGTGCTCTTCTGATGGTGAACTTTGAACTCCTGAGTCAAGGATTCAATAGTTTTGTTAATGAAGTGTGTGCCTTGATCACTCATAAGGATCTTCAGGCATCCAAATATGGTTATGATATCATCAAAGATGAATCGTGTAGCTGTAGTTTCACTACAGTCTTTAACTGATCTTGCTTCTATCCATCTGGTCAAATACTCTGTAGTAGTGATGATATCTCAAGCTCCTGTGCGCTTTCCTGGTGGGTTGATAGGTCCCACAAATTCAATAGCCCATTTCTCAAATTCATGTAAAGTTAACTGAGTTGATAAAGGCATCTCATCCCTTATAGAAGGCTTCCCTACTCTTTGACATACATCGCAGGCTCTGTAGTATTCCTTAGCATCCTTATGTAAAGTGGGCCACCAAAGGCCAGCTCTGAGAACCTTCTGCGTTGTTTCTTTCCCTGCATAATTTCCTCCTGTGATGCCTTCATGTGCTTCTGGAAGAATCAATGGTCTTTATGACTCCATAACACATCTTCTTAAGATCTCATCTAGTCCCATATTATATAACTGTCCAGCTATAAGTTGGAAATTTGCAGCGCTGACTACCAACTGTTTCTTTTGAATAACTATATACTCATGAGGTGTCATTCATGTGGATAGGAACTAGACTATCTTGACAAAGTGATCATCAACTTTCTCGATGGCCAACAATTGTGCATCTAGTAGTGTATCATCCAAACTAGTAGGTTCCTCTCCATGTTCTAACCTAGATAAGTGGTCAGGTCCCTTATTCATTCTTCATGGCTTGACCACAATCTCAAATTCATACTCTTGGAATAATAATAGCCATTTGTATATTCTTCCCCCCAACACTGGCTTGTTGACTAAGTACTACAATGCAGAATGATCAGTAAACATCTTAAAATTTTCTCCCAACAAGTAGTGTCTAAACTTCTGCAATGCTTATACAATAGCTAAACCTTCTCTTTCAGTGGTAGTATAATTCATTTCAGATGTAGAAATATTCCTTCTAGAAAAGGCTATAGGGTGGTCAATATCTCATGCACCTAGTTGTGCTAAAACTACTCCTAATGCAATGGATGAAGCATCGACATGAACATGGAATTCCTTACTCCAATCTAGAAAAACAAAAATAGGCGTAGTGATCATTTTATGATTTAATGTGTCGAAGCTCTGTTGACATTCCTCTGTCAATTGAAACTTACTATCATTCCTTAATATCTTCTCCATAGGTGTTGTTATATATGTGTAACCCTTAATAAACTTTCAGTAGTATCCAGTGTGTCCCAATGCAGTGTGTAGTTGTCTAACTGAAGTAGGAGGAGGTAGATCAACAATGATAGAAATCTTGGAAGGATCTACCAAAAACCCCTGATTACACACAATGTGTCCTAACAACACTCAAAAAATTGAAAATAAAATACACTTCTTCAAGTTCAGGGAAATCTGACATTTCCTGCACTTATCCAACATTAATCTCAAACATTCAATATGATCTTTCAATAGACTAAAAATGGCCCAGTCATCAAAGTATGCCTCCAAAAAATTATGTAAACATTCCTTAAATGCTTCGATCACCACCATGGAAAATATGGTTGGTGCATTATTCAAACCAAAAGGCATCACAATGTACTGAAAAGAACCCCATTCTATTGCAAATGTAGTCTTATGTCTATCCTCCTTAGCAATTTTGATCTAGTGATAGCCTAAAAATCCAGATGTGAATGAATAAAATTCATGTCCTCTTACATTATCTAGAACTTCATTAGTAAAAGGTGTAGGAAATGGATCATGTAAACATGCATCATTCAATTTCCTTAGATCTACACAGATAATTATTTCTCCTGTCTTCTTATCTTGGACCACCATAGGGCTAATCTATTCAGATTCTTCGACTGGTTCTATAATTCCTGCTTCCAACATTCTATCTAATTTAGTCTTAACTTTCTTCTTGTACTTGGGATTCAGTCTAGAAGGCCTCTTCTTGATAGGCCTTGCATCTAATTTCAAAGGAATATTCATTTCTCCCATGGGCCCTTTAATGCCCTTCATGTCTATGAACTTTGTTGGAAACAAGTCCTGATACTCATGCAATAGTTTTGTAATCTTACTAATAGTAGCATCATCCCAATAGTCTCCAACATTTTCCAACTTAGGTGCTTGCTCTGTTCCAATATTAACCTTCATAATTTTAATAGGCTTCCCAACAAAAGGTAATTTAATCCCTGGCCCTTCTATATCTCTTTTTCCTTTGGTTTTTGAAATGTTCATATTCCTAGGGTCATCATCCTCATCAAAATTAATATTATAACAACCCTGTAACTGCTGAAGAGTCGCAGTCCATTCATCTTCTTATTGTTCAAGAGGGGGGTTAGGTGCCTCCTCAAAGACCTTTTGTCTTACAATTTGTAAATCCTGATCTACTGTGGGGTACTAACATTCAAATAGGAATGTAGCTATAAATTTCTGGGTCATACCATACCAATCTATAGTGAATACGAGCAGTTTTGCTTGAAGATACTAGTTTATAGGTGTAGTATCTAAGGTGTTAATGAACTTATGTACCCATTTTTCTTTAGGAATGCTTCTCTAGGATTCCTCACAACTTTTCATATGGTCCTTAGGACAAATCTGACCTGTGTATCAAACTTTGCAACCTTAAAATTGGTCTGAAAAGAACATTTTCAAAAAGGTGTGACAATGTACCCACTCCACGATGTTCTTCTTGTGTGTTCCCCACCATCTAGTTGTCGCTGCTTTCAAGGCTTCATATAGTGCCAAAAAACTCTGTTGTACTGGTACAATTCCTTCAAATTCAAATAGAAATGTCTCTAAATTATTCAAGCCATCAAATGTAGGAAGATTACTTACTTTTGTGCCAATCCAGTGAACTGCCTCAATCAATCTGTCACACCTCAGTGTAGAAACTTCATACATTTTGTTCTTCCAATTTTCCAATGCTTCTTTTGAATATGACGAGCATGCACTTTCAATTCGCCAACTTAGATTTCCATCTGCTGTAGGATTAATATAATCATGTTGTCCTGCTATCAGTTTATAGATTTTATCTAGCTCATTAGTGCGGTATTATTCTCTTATAGGTTTTGTGTATCTGTGACTATCATTAGGATCAAGAGGTGCAATTACGTTAAGGCCATCACCTTCAAATGAAATTCTTCTCTTTTTCAGGTCAATAACAGTCAAATTGTCAAAATCCCAATCAATACCCAACAATGCAAGGTAGGGACAACTATCATCAACAATCTTGATCACTTCGAAGTCTACAATTGTCCTCACTCCGTTGATATCCACAGGGACATTCTCTAGTCTTCCAAAGGGGCTCACTGCCTGTTGATTAGCCATCCACAACCTAATAAGAGAGTAGATCAATTTAGTTTTTCCCATCAATTCCCAAGTCTGCTTCGTCATAACATTTACTTCTGATCCTAGGTCGAGGACCACATAGTCCATTTCATAGTCTCCAATCTGAGCACTAAGGTGCATTTCCTTTCTTGTCCTATTTTTTCTAGATACTTGATTCAAAAATCTACTCACCAGATGATTTACTCTTCCAATTTTATAATGTCTTATCAGGTGTTGTAGTTCCTACACAACTCTTTAATCTTTAATCAAATCAAGAAAAGTATACAAGAAGTCCACAAGCTTACTTACCTCTTTTCCTTGTCTAGGTGGGGAAGACTGGTCAAATGTTGGAGGCATTTCACATTCCCTTACTTCTGAATGTGCCCTAGATGAAGAAGCTTGTTCACCTACGAATTCTCTTCTTTATTCTTCAAAAGTATGCTTTTATTTCCTTGGATAAAACAATGGCGCCTTCTATGAATCTCTTTTGATCCATGATCCATCTGTATTCTTTCCTGGAGTCACCCTATATTATCCTATGACAACGCCTCCTCTAGTAATAACAACGACTCTGGGTTCCTCACCAGGAGGTTCAACTAATATTTTCTGGATTTGTTGGTTTCCACCTCGTCTTTCTTGAACTTTAGCTAACAATACTGGACCGTGAGGGGTTAAGCTTCCTCTTCCTGGGGAATTGAACTACGCAGCATTCCCTTTTGACTATAATTCTCCGTGAGTTATATATGCATCCCTCGACCTTTCATGCATGAGGTCATAATCCTTACAGTCCTTCTCATCATACCCCACATATTTACATAATTTATTATAAATATTGGTGGGTGTCTAGACATATTTCTGCATATAATAACATTCACCAGGGCGATTTCTATTTCTGCATACCTTGCACCATGGTAAAGTATCCTGCTTCAAAGGGTTAGGAGCTCCAAAGGCCAAGTATTCACTAAATAAAGGACAATTCTCTTTGCCATGGCCCTCTACTTTACATATGATACACTTGATGTCTTCTCTTTTCTCTTTTCCTCTGTCTTTATTCATGTCTTCAACATGTAAAGATAAACTAATTAATTGATTCAAAATCTAACTTATACCTGGACTAGATTCTCCTATAGGGGCTACTTCTAGTTTCATGGAAATCTCTAATGCTTCAGCTTGCGAAGCGACCTTCTGTTGCATTAGAGGAACTCTAATGTGTGGTAGGAGGGAAGTGATGAACCATTCCTCATGATGTTCATCTGGAATATGAAAACTTAAACGACTTGTCAAGGTCTTAAACCTCTGATCAAATTCCCAACAGGTTTAGTCATCTTCTACTTGATTTCCTTCAAATCTGTAATGCACTGCGACTCCAACTTAGGATTCTTGAACTATACACTCAACACAATCTTAATGTCATTCAACGTTGTAGGTTGTATAGATGTTGTAACAAAATTCATATACCATCTTAGTGCATGGTCCCTCAAGGTAGTACTAAACTGATCTCTCTTAATAGCTTCATCGGTGACTTACTTAATGCTCCATACAACTTCACATAAGAACCAGTGATGGTCAGGATCCTCAGATCCATCTCCTTTGAAAATAGGTAACCTCATTTCATCTGCCATTGATTTTCCTTGGTTTCTCGACTGAGTCTATACTAAATTGCTTGTGACAGTACTCTCAGTGCTCTGATTACTGTGGTTACCCTAGTTACCCTGGTTACCTGGTGTTTCTAAAACAACAAGAGGAGTAGCAATACTTACTTCAAAAGTAGGCGCAGTACCTAAAGTTCCTAGTTCTTCTCGACGAGGTTCTTTAGTCTCTACTTCCTTTTCCCTTGCGAACTCTGAATACTCTTCGTTTGATCACTCTTCTTCTTCTCCACTATAGAATCCTTTTTCTTGTGCTAATGGCCTGTAACTCTGCTTAAATAGGTTTGCAAGAGGAATCTTTCTAAATGATCTCCCACTGCGCATGTGTCTAGCCTTTGTGTCACTGTCGTTGTTTGAATTTTTGAACATTAGCTTTAAAATCGAACTGATTACTATATCTTCAAGAAATTATTCTCATGAAATAGCATCTTAATCTTCAACTTCAAAAAGTGTTGAAACTTTCCTCTAGGTCCCTTGAAGAAATACCTCTCTTCTTGACTATATGATTCCACTCCGTCAATATAAAATTCAGTAATGTACCCTCCAATAGTGTTGTCAAACTAGAGATCCACTTCCCTTGACACAACGTTATCAACTTTCTTGAATTTATTAATCAACGTCGATGTCCAAACCACATGTGGTCTAGATCTAATTTCAAACTGAGTGTTTGCTAGTCTGGCTAACCACTCGTACAACTCTTGATGAACTCCTGAAAAGAAAATCTCGTGCACATCAGTAAAGATGTACCTTCCCAACTAATATTTTGTACTAATGCTAGGGTTCTTGTTCTAAGCTTCAATGAAGTCCATTTCTTGTTCTTCTATCCAGTTATGAATTTTTGTCTTCGATGGAAACCACCTTAACATTCCCTCAAGAAGATCCTGGTCCCGACAATGGAACCATTTGTTGGCATAGGTGTAGACCTAGGGTTCAACTCTAACAACACGCCAACAAATCCTAACTACTGGCCCTTACAGAAACATCTACAAAGTAGATGAAGTCTCACCCGAAGTAGCAATAGGAGGGTTGTAGGACACAGGTGTCTACAACCAGAGGAAATGAAAGATGATTCCAAAACAATAATGCAAAATTTCCCAGAGATTCTTAAAAATATTATGCTTAACTTTGCGAAGTAAGTTATATCTTCTTATCTTTGACATGAAAAGTAACAGTGCAATAACAATGTAAAAGGTAGTAAATAACAAAGCATCAACCACATGGAACAACAATATTTTACGTGGTTCACCCTCTCCCTAGGGCTATGTCCACATAACTGTGTTTATTGATAGAATAGATGAATATATATAGTTCTATTTGTGCACTCATTTGCATATCCTTCTCTCCCTTCCTCTTTATTTCCTATCCCTGTGCACCCAGCTGCAGAGTCGATCTTCACACCCAGTTGAAGACCCAAACTACAAGAATACCCTAAAACATAACACTTTTACATATCAACACTAGTATCACCTCCTATCTCAACTCTTCTATACCTCTATTTATACATTCCATAAATCTTAGAAAACCATGGACCGAAGCCTAGGTGCCAAAACCCTAGGTCCACATAACCCTCATTCTAAGGACTTCATCGACCTATTCTTCCTTCTTCTATGCGAGGTGCTCCAAAGAACCCATTAGTGTCTTCTTCCACTTTCTGACTTGTCCACGATCTATATTCTTTGTTTCTTTGTCTTCCTTGATCTTCTCTTTCAACGACTTGCTTTCCTTTACTTTGTTCCTTCTTTTATGTTTCTTTAACCACTTCGACCCTTCCTCAGTTTGTGTGTCTTCTGCGCACTTCATACTTTTTCTTCCTTCTTCCTTAATCTTCTCTTTCTTCCTTAATACATGACCAAGGGACAACAAATCAATCGTCTAGAACTAGAGGGTGTATAATTGCTCGAGGATTGTCCATAAATTTCACAAAAGTTCATAGATGCAGGGTGGTTTAACTTATGTTCAACACTCCATGGTTATCATGAACAAGTGTCTATGATGTTTGCACAAAAATTTGTTGGATTTGCAAAAGTGGTGGGTAAGGTTCTAATACATGTGATAGAACACTCAATCAAGACTGCATTCAGGTTATCTGTGTATGGGGAGAGATGGTGGAAGAAGGAGGAGATTTCTATGGAATTTGTAAATCAGTTTTTACTTCCAGAACATCGAAACCCTAACTGGAGTTAAGGTATCCCACAAAGTTGGATGAAGAAAGAATGGAAGACTGCTTTAATGGTTATTCACAGGTACATTACATGTGAAGGGAGATTTTCCCTTGTCCATATTTATCACATTAGGTTTCTAATGCATTTGAATGGTGATATCCCTTTGTGTTTGCCTTTCTTTTTATTAAAGATCTTGTCAAAAATGTCTAAAAGAATACAGTCTCACCGTGCAACTGCTAGTAAAAGTATTTTTCACCAAAGACTGATCAAAACCCTGGTTATGTATGCTTTGGGAGAATTCCAACATTCTTGGGACTGGTTAATTGAATCTCTTAAACTTGAATAACATAGACCCAAGCATAAAAATTCTCTTAAGCAAAAATCTAAAAATGAAAATAAGGTTCCTAAAACCCCTACTGTATAGTGAAAGAGAGTTCCCATGTAGCCAGAGTAACCCGATCCAATAAAATAAAGTTGCAGTTACAACAGGAGACAGAGGATTTGAATAAAGTTTTCCCTGTAGCCAAGATCACCAGAACACAGAAAAAGAAACAAAAAACAGAGTCAGAATTAGAATTTCAAACTGAGGATGAGCTCCTTATTCCAAAAGATGAGCATGTAGACTGAAAAGGGATCCATGTCAAAGGATTAACAAAGAATAATTCTAATCAATCCATACATAAGCATGATGAACCTATTGCAGAGGGTAAACGTAATAAATTAAGGAAGAAAGGAAAGAATAAACGAGTGGTGAATTATCCTAGCAGATCTAAAACCAGGGCAACAAATAAGCTAAGATTGAATTCAAAAGGCCCATTCAATCCTTCTATTAATAAAGAAAATGTGATTGTCATTGATGATGATACAGTGGAAAGTATAGAGGAGGAAAAGGGGCAGTCACCAGTAACTTCTTCACACAAGTTGAAAAAGGATAAATTGGAGCTTGAAGATGAATATTATAATGATCCTATGAAAAAAACATAGGAAATATGAGAAGGGTAAACAAATACTAGAACACCTAATGAAGCATGTAACTAGAACATCCAAAAGTCTTAGTTTAAACACTAAATCTTTATCCAACCCTTCTATGAAAAAGGGCCATTTGACAAATCTTGAAGACAATCCAGTGGATGTTGAGATCAGACTAGAATTTGATTATTTTCTAGAGACAAAGGAGCTACAATATTTGCAAGAGATGAAAATGTAAAAAAGTGTTGAAGCTGAAGAGATTACTGGTGGTTCATCTTCAAAATATCATAAGCATGAATTCAAAGTAAAAAAGACCAGGTTTTTTATTGATCTGAATCGACCTACTCTAGTTGAAGAACATCCAAAATTTAGAATGGAAATGAGAGATGAAAAAGATAGGGTAAGATAATTTCAAAACATAATCATGTAGTTGAAGCAAGAAAGGTGTATGATAGAATAGTGGAATGCTAAGCAATAAGAAAAGTTTCAGAAACTGAAAACAAAGAAGGATCAACAAGCCTTGCTCAAAGAGGTAAAAGAGGAAAACATCAAATTGTATTGGCATAATGTGGTTTTGAAGACTAAGTTGAAACAAAGGAAGACCAAAGGTTCTTCCACTATCATATAGTGAAGGTTTCAAATCCAAGGAATCCTATAATTTTTTACTTTTTGATGAATACAAAAATACCTATGCTAAGATTTTGAAAATGTTATTATAAGCTACACAGTGACAGGGTATTCCCAAATAGGTAAAGATTTTTCTCATCACAAGTAGGAGTTTCTATTCTTTAGGTCATCTTGGAGAACCAACTCAACATCATATTTACTCCTTACTTTGTGAGATCTGAATATCTCATCAGATAAAAAACTAGCCTATATTCGAGATTAATTATCTGAAGACTAGGTTGTAGAGATTCAAATTATCTGTATGAGAGGATATATCTCCTAAATGTTAGCTAGAAGATAGGATCTTATCTAAACTATAATCTAGAAAGTAGGATCTCTAGAAAATAATTGTGGTGTTTAAAAAGAGATCTAATTGAAAAAATTAAAGGTTGATTTGTTGAGAACCATTGACCACTTTTGAGAAGACATTGTAATACAAAGAACTATTTCATTTTGATACTAAATGGAAAAAGATATATGATGGTTAGATTTCCATTTTTGTCTATATTTCTATATTTTTCTTATATGAATACATGTTAATCTTTTGCTAAGAATATGATTGTATCGTGTTTGTGAGTAAGCTAGTGAATACTTGTTGACGGGCGTAAATGACACATCGTCAACTGGAAGGTCAAATCCGGACTGGGGTTGTCTAAATAACCCAAGCCGTTTGGAATGAAATGATCTGACGGGTTTAATGGCTCCATTGGCCAACTAAATTCCTAGAAAGAAATGAAACTAACTTATAAAGCTATGATACAAAGCATGTAAGTTCGATAATTTACAAACGTAAAAAATAGAAGTATGGTTATGTGCATATGGTTTTGAACAATGTATATACAATTTTCAAGTTTTTCTAGATGTCTTGCGAAATCGTTGTTTTTTGGAAATTGCTTATGAAGTAGATAAAGAAATCACATACATTTTATATTTTTATATTTAAAATCTAAAGAAGTAAAGAATACTAATCAAACACAATTGAAATAAGAACATAATAACAGTCAAAGCCAATTTAAACTATTCTTATTTCATTGATAAATAAAATAACAAAATAACTAGAATACAAGTAAACTAACCTGTGGTTAATCACCTAATGAGTTATATCTCTGTGCAATTCAAACTCCCAACGATCCTGCCTATGAGGAAAACCTATAAGAAGATGGTACTAACATCCCCATAAGCAAACTCAAAGGTATTTTCGGAGCAGGAACATAAGAGAAGAGTAATAAACACACAGATCTGGTGATCTTGCAATGAAGAACACTTATAGTGAAAGAAATTTAATATTAAGCATTCATGTAATACATCATTTAACATAAAGAATAAATCAATGATATTTAAATGAAATAATGATCACAAATGTAATATATGAACATAAAATTACAGACAGAATGAAAGTGTTGAATAATATGAAGTATCATACGATCATAAGACTAAAGATATGATAAACGTAATAACATTCCATAATATAAAAGGAAAAAAACAATGGGTAAGCACCACGTTGGTCTAAAGCCAAGGAGTGAGTAGCTTGTCCATATAGTCTTGAAAGTTACATGTCCATAATTTTGTCCCAAAATCCAAGGTCCCTTCACTACCAAGAGTGAACAGTATTTAAACTAGTTCAGGTTTCAAATGTTCATATCAAACAAGATAGAGTTGAATCCACAAAAATTGGATAATATTACAAAAATAGTGAAAATAGTAGCCACTCATGCATGAGTTGGTTTTTTCTAAATAAGCCAAAGTTTTATAAACATAAAAAAAAACAGGAACTACTTAATATTTGAATGTATGATTCAAAGTGTTTGTTCCATGCAATCAATAGTATAATCTTCCATTTCCTGTAAATAGAAAAAACCGATTTGATATTAAGAAAAACAATTGCTAATTATTATTCAAAAGAGACTGGATACAGAATCATATATTTTGTAGCTAGTCTTATTTTTAACAAATGAAATAAAAAATTAAATCTACTTAATTCATGTTTTCATAACAAAATTGAATGAAATCAAAACAAAATCGTTTTACCATTAAAAATTAGCCAAAGAGGGATTTGACAGTTTGGAATTTATAATTTCCTTGAAACTGGTTGTGTTCTTAATGATTATATTCCTGACCCTTTTGAATCGTTTATTCTCCCTCTCTATGTGTGCCTTCAGGGCAAGGTTCTCTTGTTCCAACAGAGCATTCTGAGCAGTCAAGCATTTAGCTCGAGCCTGTAAGAGAGGAACATCGGTATAGTAACACTCTATCCAATCAAGACAACTATCACAGTGAACCGGGGTAATGGAAGATCGAAGTGGATCACAGTCGACAAGGGGTGTTTCATTTTTACATGTGGTTTGTTCCAGGTTGTGATCGATACCCGAAGATACTTCTTTACCCTTAAGACATAGGGGTAAATTGGTCACGAAATCATACTGCTCATCATGGGTAATAACCTCTCTCCTAGAAAACTGATTTTCTGGGTCTTCATGACCCAAGAAATCATCTATCTCACGATCTGAACACCGATCATCGATCTCGATCGGATCGATCGAGCTCAAATGATTACTCTTTCGATTTATTAGTTTTCTAGAAATCAAACGACCAACATTATTATTCTTGAAACTTAAATCCATGCTCCGTGGTTTCTTTCCCTTATGGAAATTCTTCACAATAGGTTTATCATTAACATTTAAACTAGAATCGTTCATAGGAACAAGACGATCCTTTTCTTTTAGTTCGGAAATTACTTGTTCCAGAGATATTCCAGGTGAAAACCTACATGGTAATTCTTTATCCATAGGGGTTTCATAAACAATAGAGTTTGATTCAATAAATCCAGGGCCATCAATTGAATTAACGACCTAGATTTCAGTTACTGGTCTGTCTGAATTAGGGTTTATAATTAAAAGAGGGTTAATTGTAGCGTTGGCCTAGGTGAAGCCATTTCTGATCAAAAAGGTCTCCCAATTGTCACCTATTTTCGACAAGTGATAAACCAACAAGATTTTAATGAGTCCATGGTGAAATGTACTCGAATTGATACCCTATCGCTTATAGCGCTTAGACATTTTTTAAAGACTCATCAACAAGTTAAAAGGCATATCCAACTCAAAACCTATGAAATTCATAAGCAGACAAATGTGGTACAGAAAAATTATCCCATATCGACCTTCAGATGTAACAAACTGGTTCAGAATTAAAAGGAGACTATGCCATCTAGGTTTTGATAGAGCGATAGGAATACCTTTTGTATAGCAAGTGGTTTCACAGGAAGCCATGAATAAAATCCATGGGACATATTCTAACTTAGCATTCTTAAACCATCTATCACATTTTAATGGGAGTCCTATTGCCTTGCTCATGAAATCCTCGGTTAATTCCAACTATATATCCCCAATATTGGCTCTAAAGTCATCAAAAGTTTGTGCAAAATATTTTGCAACTTGGAGATTATAGCCTTCAAACTTCTTGAGGAACACATCCCACCCATGAGCCTTTAGGTCGTCAATTTCCTTATCATGGGATAGTAAAGATTGGCATCCTTTCAGATTGATACGAACCACGAGTAACATTACCACTGTGAAAAGGATGCAACATATATCATAAGGGATAGGTTTAGGTTTCCAATAGATGAGCAACAAAGACAGGTTTAAGTGGGATGTAATAGCACAAAAATCGAAGAGTCTGGGGGCTATCATAACTTGGGTAGGAGAATTGGGGAAAACAAAAACCAGAAGGTTTGAAAGACTCCAAACTATTTGTCACGATGAGTGCCAAATAATATAGAGTACAAAACCCTATGCGCATAATGAATGGTCTCAATAATGTTTTAGGCCAACAAGGTGAAACAAAGACACAAGTACATCATGCTTGTACTAATTTGCATGAATGCTGATATGACAATTGAACTCATGAGGACAATATCAATAGTTAATAAAATTTCTTGTGCATTCAAACATTTCCACAATGAAATATAGGACCAATGAATTCATAATAACCATAATACACAAAGATTTCAATAGTGGATAAATCAACCATTTCATAAGATTTGAATTTTAATCATATATGGGTGAATTTTTAAAACGGTATTTCTAAGGTAAAAGATTATGAAAACAAGCCAAGTTTTATGTTTAAATTCATGCTTAAATTCATGAATTAAAAATAAAACAAACGAAAAAAGAAAACAAAAAAACTCAATAAGGTAAACTTAATCCAATCATCGCCTCGAAACTCAGAAACATAAACATTTACAAATAGAAGGTGATGGAAGCTACAAAAATGTATAGTCCCTTTCGATCATGATAAGTGTCGAAAATCATGTGTGGTTGTGATCCAGGTGGATATCGGTGGCCACCCACCTTCTCCAACTGGACCAAAACATGTTTCTGGCAATTTTGGTAATTTACTGTTTTTAGCAATTTTTAACTTTCGGGGCCATTTTGAGGCCCTAAACGATGTTTTTTGAGAAAATGGGGAGCAACATGGATCGTAGATCGATGTTTCTCACCCAAAAGTTGTATTTCTTAGATAGATCTTTCCAACGAGCTATTGAGCGCCCCAAACAGAGATCGTATGCAAAAGTTATGCCCCTGGGAAGTTGACGTATCAACTACCCCCATCGGGGCCCACAAACCTTTTGGATTTTCATCTTCCGGGGTTAGGGTTTTGGATTTTAATTATGTTAAAAAGGCCCTTAGAGCCTCATTGTAATAATCATCTTCTCACGGATGCGAGTATCCATCACATCTCTTCTCAGAGATAAGCTACCACCATTCTAGCGAGTCTTTCACTCTGTATTTTACAGTCTCTGTACATTTATTTCGTTAATAGAAATCGTGTATTACTGTATATTTGTGACTCTTGTTTTATTTCCGCTATATCTCTGTTATAGTGTTGTCTCTCTTGCAATATCTTTAAATATTTATGTGTTATATCTCCGCTCTCATTTTGTGCCGAAAATAATCCGGATCAGGCTGCCAATAATGGCAACGTACTGGGTGAAGCGGTTATCTCTGCATCACCAGAAAATTCATGTTAGGGTGAATCAGATGAAATGATTTTTTCTAAAATATTTAACAACAGGTCAAGCATACTGATCATAACTCAGAAAATAACGCATTTTAGCATCAAATGTATTCTTGTCTAAAATAATGTCATCCGGTGTTTGGATTAGATTACGAGTGTAGTGATTGTTTATGCAGTTGACTTTGATATTGTTGACAGGGCCACTGCTGCCAGCAGGTGTCCATAGCCTCGAAAGGGATGTCATTTGACCCACTCTAGTACCTCTATCCTTTCCAAGAGTCGTCCATTTATGATATGAGCCATATTTGTTCTTTGATCAAATTGAAAATAGACTTCAGAGCCTTCTTAGAACCTGGCATCGCTTCGCTGCCAACAGGTTGTTCAGTACCCCAACGAAGTTGCCTTGGTATCATGCACGCATTTAACTGATTCCAGCAGACCTGTTCAGCATCCCGACGGGTTTACATACACTTCCCACACATTACCATGCTTTCAACCCTCTAGAATTTGTTTATATTTTGCAGAACTTAATAATATTCAAGAGGGCGGGGTGATACTGAAAATCTTGTAGCTTGGAATGAAAAATTTGATCTTTTACCAATTATTCTTCTTTTTTGATGACCTTAATTATGATTTGGACACTTATATTTCATTTAGAAAATCATCTCAAGGATGGGAATGTACAATTGAGTTGTTTAAATCAGAACAAAAGAGAAGAACATAAATCATTAGGTGAAATACCTCTTGAGAGCCTGGCCATTCACTGGGAAAGTGTCTGGTTGTCCCTCCAAATTATGCAGATGGAAAGAGCTGGGACCCAATTTTTTAGAAATTACAAATGGTCCCAGCAACATATTCTGGAACTTGGTGTGTTCCCCCTTTCCCTCGTGATCTTTGTCCCACTTGATAACCAACTCTTCAACATCAAAATTCCTATATGAAGAAGAATTTGAATCAAACTAGTTTTTTACAATTTGTTGATGTTGATCTAGTTTCTTCTTTGCTTGTGTTCTCACTTCCTCTATTTTTAATAAGGCATTTATTCGATTTTCTAGAGGAGGTCACTCCTCTTCTTGAAAACAATTGCATAGAAGGAAGTAAAACATGCAAAGGGAGAATTGCTTCTCTTCCATAAATGAGGAAGAAAGGGGAATTTCCAATAGAGGCTTTTGGGGTTACCCTATCAGCCCAAAGTGCATTATACAGTGCATTGTGCCAGTTCTTGTGATTTTCTGAGACTGTTCTTTTAATGATCTTGATTAAATTTTTGTTTGTTGATTCTACTAGGCCATTTTCTTGAGGGTAGTAGCTTTTAGAATACTTCAGTTTAATCCCTTTTTCTAGAGAAAAAACGTTCATATCAAGGGATGAAAATTAAGAGGAATTATAAAAAACCAGACATTTGGGAATTCTGAATTGAGTGATGATATGAGAGTTCAAGAAAGATACTACCTAATTTGTGTTCACAACTTTTAAAGGTACGGCTTCAGACCATCTAGTAAAATAATCTGTTGTTGTAAGGATATACTTGTGCTGCTACGAAGAAGAGGGATTAATTGGTCCTATGATGTCAAGGCCCCATTGTTGAAAAGGGGCATCTATAGTGACAGGCTGCAAAGGGATTGCTTCCTTTTTCAACTGTCCTGCAGCCTTTTGGTAGATTATGCATTTATGACACAGTGCATGTGCATATTTAAACAAGGTAGGTCAATAGTACCCAACTCTTAGCACTTTGTGGGAAATGGTATCTCCACCTAAGTGACCATCAACTTCATGTGTATGAAGTTCATATAGTACTTGTTCTGACTCTTCTTTCTCTAAACAATGCATAAGAACACCATCAAAGTTCTTTCGAAACAATAGATCATTTATTAACTGGAAAGATGCAGATTTAAGCCTAAGTGCTCTTCTGTTTTTAGGATCAAGATTGCGGGGAGAAGATCCATGTGTCAAATAAAATATAATGTTCTCATACCAAGAATTGGGTGCAACTTGTGCACAACTTATCTGTTTTTGGTTGTGTTGATTTACAGTTGAGGTGTTCATTTGACTTTCTTGTTCTTCAACTGAATCAGCCACTAGTTTACACAGGCTTTGACCTCTAATAATTTGTGCAGAAGTTATTTCAAGGTCATGTTCCTATAACAAAGTCATCCAATTTTCCCTTTTCTCACCCAACTCTTTTTGTACTAACAAGTTTCTCATAGCGGGATAAGGAACAATAACCTTGGTTATGGATTTCAAAAGGTAAGACCAGAAGTGTTTCACTACTTTGAAAACAACATATGCCTGTTGATCTATTGCTGGATAATTAAGATCTTCTCCTTTAAAATATGAGCTCATGAAGGCAATGGGTATTTCATTTCTTTCAACATTTTTCTGTGTAAGTACAACATCATAAGATCGGTCGAAAACAAAGGTGTAAAGAGTGAAATCCTGAGAAAAATTGGGACTCATTAAGGAAGGGGCTTCTATTATTGCTTTCATAATTGAGTTGAAATCCTGACTTTCTTGTGGTCCCCAATGATACAAAAAATAATTTTTAATTAAATTATGTAATGGTCTTACCATTTCTAAGAAACTTGGGACAATCCTTTTGACGAAATTAATCTTGCCCAAAAAGGACTACATGGATTTTTTGGAAGGAGGGGGGATTTTAGCAATAGATTGGTTTCTTTTAGGGTCAATAATCATTCCATCCTTAGACACTATAAACCCAAGTAGTTTACCTTGCTCCATTGCAAATACCAATTTCTTAGGGTTGAGAGATATGTCGAACTTGCAGCATCGTTCTAGGAGAACCCTTAGGTGAGACAAGTGATCTTTCTTGTTTTTAGATAAGACAGTGACATGATCAAGGTAGATGACGACTGACTGGTTAATGAGTCCACAAAAATAAATATCCATTTCTATCTGAAAAGTGGCACCAACATTTATCATTCCAAAAGGCATTTTCTTGTAGGCATAAGTGTCCCATCGGGTGCGAAAGGTGGTTTTAAGCTGATCTGAGGGGGACATGAGGACCTGGTTGTATCATGAAAAACAATCTAGAAAGGATAGTCTTTTAGAACTAGACACTTGTTGTAGGATTTGTTCCATTAGAGGAAAAAGGTAGTTGTCTTTATCAGATGTTCGGTTTAAGTTATGAAAATCGACACATATTCAAATTTCACTAGTTTTCTTCCTTATAGGGACTAAATTAGACACCCATTGCGTCTTCCTAACTGGGAAAATTATCTTTGCAGTTAGTAATTTGTTTAGTTCTTTTTTAACAGTGGGTTCCAATTTAGGATGCATCTTCCTCAATTTCTGTTGAAAAGGCCGAGTCTGGGGTTTCATAGGGATATCATGTTGTATGATGTTAGGGTCAAATGTTTTCAAGTCATCATACGTCCAAGAAAAAACGTCATTAAATTCTTGAAATATATTTATAAAAGAAAATCTTTCTTGCTCGGAACATCCCTTTCCCAGATTAATATTTTGAGGATTATCCTTTGTTCCTAAATTAATCGTTTCATAAATCAAAGAAGAACTGTTAGTTTTACAATTTATTGTCCTTCTAAATTTATCATGCAAGTCATAAAATTTCTCTAGTCTTATGATAGATCTGGGGATAGAGTTTACCATCTCATATGTAGATTCAAGAGATCGAGGATCAGATATTACCGTGAAATTTCAGAGGTTCTCTTCATGAGTACCTTCATTAATGATTGCACCTTGGAAGGTGTCTTCCATATGTAGGAAGTTGATAATCTGTTGGTCATCATCGAATAATCTCTAATTTGTAATGTTATCTGGGACCGACAACCTGAACAACAATTCAATTGAAAATGCATTAGGGGAAAGAACTTCAGCAGGAAATAGTTTATAAGCAACATTGGCCAATAAATCATCTTCTGAATTACTCAATCTAGGAATGGAATTTATGTTGAATGCTGAAAATTTATGCATTAGACTCCATACCTCTATTTGGTAGATTTTTAGATGTGGTGATAAGCAATGTATGGTGTTTCTTACCTGCCTAACCACGATTTATGAATCACCAAATACTATCAAATTCTGCACGTTCATATCCAAATATTTCCCGAGTCCTTGTAGAAGTGCTTCATACTTGGTCGTCTTATTAGTACATTCAAACTCTAACCGACAAGAAATAAAAGTCTTATTACCTGTAGGATCGGTGAGTACACAACCAACACCTGCTCCTTCTTTGGATTTGGATCCGTCAAAGTATAAGGACCATATATGTTCATTGTTGGAAGTACTTGACATACTTGGCAAAGAGGATGTCTGGGTACAGGTTACAACTTTAGATTGTTGCACAGGATCAGTGATGGGGGAGATTTCGGTCATGAAATTACCAAAGAAGGTATTCAATCCCTGTGTTTCAAATGAATTAGAAGATGTAATGAAAGGTTCATTTGTATCATTCAGATCTGTTACAATATGCTTAAGATAACATTCTCTGTTTATCCTGATTTTGTTGGGCTGCCCATTTTCAGGTAGCCGCAAGTTAGACCAATCTGTGGCAAAGTAATCGTGCAGCTGTTCTGACCAATCCCTACTTAAAAACAAGCCATAAATTTCAGGGATATAAAAAATGATAATATCAATTATCTGATGAACCTTAGGATTGGACGATAGTCTAATCAGTACATTCTTAATCTCACCAATTACTTTCACATTTTTTCGATCCAGTTGAATGATTTTAAGATAAGAAGGTTTAACTTATGCATTAATTCTTTGGCATACAGATAGAGGCATCATGTTTGATGATGCGCCGAAATCGACCATATAATTATGTACATTCCTACTAAAAATTCCAAAGGTTAACAAAAAAGGCGGGATATTTTTCCGAGTGTTAACATCATAATTCTGTGGATTTTTTGCGGTTGTCCCTAAAACAGTTTTATTTACATTGGCTACAATTTTTTTTCTTCTGAAAATTCCTTTTTGTCTCACGGTTCAGATATCTTTTTAGTTGGGACGTTCTTAGCTGCGTTTGAATCAATTTCTACTGATTTTTTGCTGCTAGAGTCGCTCTTTTTATTGTTTTCAGCAATACTTTGAAGCATTTTCTGCAAAATAAGGGGGAATTAAATAACATTCTAAAACCGGGGCTGTTAATCTTTGTTTAATTTTAGTTTTCTTTGACTGCTTTGGAAGCACATTTTTACTTTCTTCAGAAGGGGGTTTGTTTTTTTGTTTTCCTTCGTGTGTTGTAGGGGTGGACAGTTTTGGAAATTCGCTTGGAAAATACTATCCGATAAGTGACTGAAAATAGGGGGAGATGAGTCTTCCTCTTCCGGTACCTCTTCCTCAACTACATCTTCATAACTTTCAGGAGGTATAGAAGCAGAATTATCATGTGCTTCTAAGATGGTTTGCAAAGCATATTGTAAAATTTCAAAATTTAGACCTTTTGTGGTCGGGTTTGGCCGGTTAGGAGGAAAAGGTTTTCTGAAAGGAGGTTTAAAACTTCCTTTTCTTGTGGATGCCTCCTCGACTGATCTCTTCAAGTCGACGACCTGATTGGAAATTTTTTGGAAAGCTTTCTGCAATACTTCCAAGTCTAAAGTTTCTTGTTGATTTTCAGTTTGAGGAGGCCTAGTGAGAATCTCTATTTTCTTCTTAGAGGATGAGGTTGTTTCAACTTCACTACTAAGATTGTCTTTTAGGCTCAATATATATTTATCAATTTGACTTGTTTCCTCAAAAGCTTCTAACAACGTGTTCTTTTTAGAACTTTTGACCCATATGGCTATGTTATTGTGCAAGGATTTGGCATAATATGCAACAATTAAACTTTCAGTGGGCATCAAATCTGCTGGGATTTTTTTCATTAACGTCAAAAATATTTGGTTAAAGTCCTTCACTTTTTCCTTAGAATTCATTTTTAAGATGGAGAGTTCCATAACCAAGACTTCAGGAGATTTATCATCTCCAAATTTTTCCAAGAAATAAGTTTCAAACTTGTCCCAAGAGATGATAGTTTGGGGATGTTGAGCAAAATACCATGTGGAGGCATTTCCCTCAAAAGTATAAGGAAATAATCTGCATACTACATCCTCGTGTTCAACACTTTAGAGTCTAATGGCCAACATAAAGTTTTTGATGTGATCCTCAATGGATTTCTTTGAATCCGGATTGAATTTAGGCATCCATTTCTCTGGATGTTTCGGTAATGGGTGTTGGGGTCCAGGTACAATCATGACATCTTGATCAAGCCAAGTTCTGGCAGGATTATTTTGGTTTTCCATGGGAGTTGGTGGTGTCGAAGGTTGAGATGATTCTGATGAAGAGATACCTTCATCTGAATATTCTCCTCCTGAAGAGGATGGAGAAGAATCAGGTGGAGATAGTGGAATATCAGGTCCTCCTACTCCAGGAATGAGTGTTTCTGTAGGATTGGTAGTATTTAAACCTAAAGGGTTTTGGAGAAGACCAGTCTCTTGAAGTTGTTCTCAGATATTCGCGAAGTCAAGGGGTTGATTAAGTGGCCTACCAGGTTGTCTGATACGGGATAGGGCACTATGTGTTCTTATGAGTGACTGACGAACAATTTCTTGGACGTCGGCCCCTTGAGGAACTGGTGTCATTGGTTCAACGAGAATCTTAGGATTATTGTTTGAGGTAGTTTTTGTTTCAAGTGTAACATTATTGTATGAGAACTACACATTACGACAAGAGTGTGAGTGTGTGGGGGAGGAGTCTTGCGACCTCCATGTGCCATCAATTTAATTAAGGCCCTCCTTGTAGCGCCATTTGTTGATGGGCGTAAATGACACACCATCAATTGGAAGGTAAAATCCAGACCAAGGTTGTCTAAATAAATCAAGTCGTTTGGAATGAAATTACCTGATGGGTTT
>JZKD02S1453796.1:735730-771391 GCA_000966675.3 Picea glauca
CAAGGTACAAAACTCAACACTCCCTCTTACTGAGGAAGGTGTTCCTCACCAAGCCCATCTTGTCTCTGAAATAGACATGCTTGCCCTGTGGCAGGGCCTTGGTGAGAATATCTGCAACCTGGTTTTCTATAGATACATATTGCAACTGAACTGCCCCTCTCTGAACCCAGTCACGAATGAAATGGTACCTGATCTCTATGTGCTTTGAACGATCATGAAACACGGGATTCTCAGAGAGTTTTATTCAACTCTGATTATTACAATGAATGACAGTCGGTGACATCTCCTGACCAAATAAACCAACCAGCATCTTGTGAAGCCAAAGAAACTGATTTCTACTTCCAGCTGAACCAGGAAACAAGTCCTGACCCCAAACTAAAGCATCACCTTGAGGTGCTTTTCCTGCCAGCAACGCATCCTGCCCATTCTGAATCTGTGTAGCGAGTCAAACTAACTCCATATCCCCTGACATAGTCTAGGCCATAGTCCATTGTCCCAGAAACATATCTCAAGACGTGTTTTTCCCCAACCATGTGAACACTCCTCAGCTCAACCATGTACTAGATGAGTGTGTTCATGGAAAAACATATATCTGGTATAGTGTTAACCATATACATGAGCTAACCGATCAACTGCCTCTATATTGTGGCATCCACCAACTAGATATTTGAAGCACTAAGCTTCTTCCAGTTGGTGATCATAGGTGTAGACATGGGTCTGCAGTCCTCCATCTGAAACCTACTCAAAATATTTGTTGCATACTTCCCCTGCCCGAGAAATATGTGACCCTCCTCTTTCCATATCTCCATACCCAGAAAGTAGTGCATCAATCCGATATCACTCATCTCAAACTCTGATGCAAGTCCTAGCTTGCACTCAACTATGAGATCCTCGACTCCAGTAATGAATAAATCATCCACATACAATATGAGAATGAGTGTGTCCTCACCCCTAATGATGAAATAGAGGTTTGGATCAACATCTCTATTCTCGAATCCCATATGAAGAAAATAAGTATCAAGACACATATAGTTCCTTCCTCAAAACACACACGTGAGTCTCCCTATCACTCACCTAAAAACCCTGTGGCTGCTCTATGTACACCTCCTCCTCAATAAATCCATTCAGAAATGTGGTTTTCACATCCATGTGGTGAATGCGCCAACCCATCTCTGTTATGGAAATGATAGTCCTGATAGAAATGTATCTCACAATTGGTGCAAAAGTCTCATCATAGTCGACTCCCTCAATCTGTGAGAAGCCTCATGCCACAAAGCAGGCCTTTTGATTCTCTATGTTTCCATATGCAACCATCTTGGTCTTGTACAACCACCTGGAAGTCACAAATAACTTCCCCACTAGCCTCGGAACCACATCCTAGACATCATTGCGCACAATGGATTCATACTCCTCGACCATGGCCTCTCTCCAGACCTGATGGTCAACTGCCAACGCAAAAGTCTGTGGCTCAGTATCCATGATACTCATCACAAGTGCTAAGTATGCTCCAAATCTGACTGGTGGCCTGATCTCTCTGATATAGCTCTTAGGCTCCCCTACATTCTCCTTGGCCTCCTTCAGGGTCACCTGAAACCATCTAGGTCTCTTCTTCCCTGAAGTGGTCAATGGAGAAGTAAGGTCACTCTTCCCAAGAGATATTGCCACAGGACTTATCTCAACACTCTGAGATCCTAAAGTATGTTCTCCTTTTGAAGTTTGTGCCCCATCTGACTGAAACTTCTCTGAATGTGACCCTAAAGTTGTGCATGGTGACCCTATCACCCCTGATACTGGTGTACTCCAAATATGAGGTTGTGCTCCCTCTGAGACTGCAACTGGTAACTCTGCATCATCCTCAACTCCAACTCTCGACTCAAGAGATCTGGAAAAATCCCTATCCTCCTCAAATCTGACATCTCTTCTCACCACCACTCTCCTAAGTGGCAGAATGTAGATTTGATAGGCCTTTGACAACTCTGAGTATCTGTTATAACCCTAATTTGCACCAGACATGCTTACCTGGCATCAGACCATCTCAGATTCCTTCTTTTCCAAAACACTACTGAACAACTCTTCTTAAAAACCCCTTTACAAAGGCCCACATGCCCTGCTCCATTACTGCACGCGTGTACATGCTAGTTGACCCAAGACAACTCGCGTGTACCTACAAAAGCACGAAAAAAGGAAATTTTCTGACGGGACACACAAATTTGGGTAAGTTAACTAAAAATTTCGGCCATGCATGGTCGGCCATTCGACCAAATACCTAGCTCCTTCTAACCTATAAAAGAAGGGTTAGAGGTCCCATTTGAAAGGAGGAGAATCATAGTAAAGAAACTATACCCGATTAAGCAATCTCTTTGTCCCAACCTTTAGCCATCCTTGTATAAAGAGAAGTATAGAGAAAAATAGTTGGAAGACAGTGGAAGAAGATCCCAGGACCAAAATCGAGGAGCAGTGGATGACTTTATCATTGTAAGGTATCATTATGAAGTTAATAAAAGAATTGTTTTTCCTGTCCCACCATATGAGATTGTCATTATTGGAATATTGATTGTATGATTGATTAAATCTCTAACCTATTAGTTCATAGATCAAATGCATGTGGAGTTATTTTTTTGTCTTTAGTGAATGCAGGTCAGCGTTGGGAGGAGAGTTGCATTCAAAGAATGACCAAGCATGAAAAGGGATCAACATCAAAACACACAAAAAAAAAGGTACGTCAACTTAATCTATTGAGCCTTGTATTTACATATGAGTAATGGGGTTTAGGCATGGGATGATGGTAAAAAGTAAAAATATTTAGGTCATTTTTGCATGCATGATAAAACCCTTAGTGCTAGTCTGTAGGAGGGATTTCCCACCCACAACAGAATTGGAGACCATACTGGGGATCTCTAGGGTTTCTGGGAATGTTTTTTCTTGGGTATTTTTAAGAACTGGTTTCACTTCTTGTTTTTAAAGTTTTTGCAAAAGTCTGAGCTAATAGAGATTCTAGTCTTCCATACCAGCTATCTCTATTTCTTGGCATGAATACATCTTTTTTCGAGACCCACAGAGGTACATGCGGTCGTATAAGGTCTGTACGTGTGTACTCACGCCCTATCTTCACATAGCCCACGTATACACGCTAGCTAAGGAAGTGTCAGCCGCATGTATGATTCCAGAAAATTTCTTTTAGAGAAGCAGTCATCCTCTCCCCTGTTAGAAATAATCCTTCTCAGGGGTTTTTTGGAACTCCTTCTAGTCTTTGTTGTTTGCAGTCTATATCTTAGGTTTCGCCTTAGATTGGTTTGTTCTATGAAGTTTTCCTTGAATTGTTTTCTTTTTTCTGTTAAATTAAGTGTCTGAGTCTTCAAGAGATCCTAGTTATCAATACCAGTAGTCTCTGCCTGGGCTGGATTTCTTGGCCTTTCATTTGTCTTAGATTTTTAGAGATACACGTGGCCTGTATAAGGCCAGCACGCATGTACACGCGCCTTGACTTTACATAGCTCGCGTGCACACGCTTGCTATTGAACTGTCAACAACGTGCCTGTGGAGAAATTTTTTGTTTAAAGTGAGGCAGTCATCCTTTCCTTTGACAAGAGTTATACCTCTCAAGTTTTTGGGTCTCTTTCATAGCGGTCAGTAATTTAGGTTTGATCGCAGCAATAGCTTTCTTTTTCATTAAGAAGTTTTCCTCAATTTTTTTTTTAGGGTTTTTAGACAAGTGTGAGAGTCCAGTTTTAATTTGCTTGCATGTTATTTTTAAAGTGACTCTTTGTGATCTACACTTAGGCCAGAAGTTTTCTTTGTTTTTACTTGTTGATATTTTTCCTTTTTTCTTTGTGAGCATTCAAAAAAAAAAAAACTTTTATTTCTTTGTTTGGTGAAATAGTGTTGGTTTGCATTGGTAACCAGGAAAAGTATTTTCTCTCATAAGTTCTTGATGGTTTACTTAGATCATAAGTATCTCATAGTCGTGTGAAATCCTGCTTTGAGTTTGTTGTTCGAAGATCTTAGAAAAAAATTAGTTTTAAAATTTGTTTAAGATTTGATTCAAGAAGAAGTTATTTTGTTTCCATCTTTCTGTTTATTTTTATTTCGTCTTTCAATCATCACTAGTTTCACTTTCATATCCTTTCACTTAAGACAAGCCATAAAAATTAACGCTAAATCTAAAATTCATTAGACTTTTTATGATTGTAGGGTCAACCAACTAGTTTAGGGTTAGGGCCTTGAATTAGGTTGGAGAGGAAACTCTTCAAGGCCATTAAATCAAACATTGGAGTCTGAGTTAGGAAGTGTCAAAGTCCAGTATCATGAAATTTATCTGGGATCCCCCTCTAACATAGGGGCTAAACACGAGGTCGCGTGCGGAAAAGTAGTGGAGATAACCCCTCCAAAGCTGGACCAATCATAGTGGAGAACACATATAGAGGGCTTGCCTTGGGATTCCGTCGAATGAATTTTCCACGGAGCTTCGTGGGTCTCGAATCCGTTTGAGGTCCTTATTTTTATTTCGGACCACTTTCCTTTGATACCCTTGACAGGTTTTGGGCTCGATACCTTACTCATTGTGGTCTACCCGAATTTTGACTGTACCCACCTGGTGACTATTCGCGCGCTGGCAACCTAGTTGCCTATATTTTTAGAGACATACACAGGTGACTGTGGGGATATACCACGGTACCTAGGATAGACATCGGTCCATGCTTTGCAGAGTATACCCAGAGGATGCTTCCATGTTCAAGTTTCACTTGCACCAATAAGTTTCTCTAGTGTTGGTTGTTGTAACTGTTCTTCCAACTAGTTTAGTGTTTGCTTGTTTTATCTTGGAGGGACCTTTTTAGTGTGTGTTGTTTTTTGAATGAATAGAAAGTCCTAGTGTGTCTTTGATCTTCTCACACAGTGGAGGATCATGAGTTCCGTCAGTCATGAAGGTTTCTGGGCCTATCACTGGTTACACTGGAGCCACCTCCGCCACCACTAAGGCGAAAGCTAGACCAACAAGGGTCTTTTGAAGCGACCGGGTCACAAGAAATTGTACCCGACCAACATTCAAAGGAAACAACCGTTTTAGAATTTGGAGCGAAATCTATTGGCCCATTCGAAAATCCAACCACTGATCTTTTGGCACCCATCATCGTACTGATTCACCCTTATGATTTCTAGACAATGTCGTACGTAGCAATGGAAACAAATGTTGACACTTCTTCTGGGAATTCTTCAATTCCCACTACGGTTGTCACCACAAGTAATTTTCCACCTCCTAACCCATCGTCACCAGTCCAAGCCACCATGGTCTCGACCACCTCTACCTCGAACAGTGGTCCATTCTCGTCTATGGTGGCGGCCACTTCCCCTTTCACACCGAGTGCGACAGGCCCTCCGTTCTCATACGAGATGATTAGCTCAAGTACAAGTCATGTACTTTCCTACTCTACTTTACAGATTTTAGGTCTGGGGGTAGGGAGCTCTAACTCTCCTCTGCAAGGACACATGGGTGGCACTTCAACTCCTTTTAATGCTTTCCCTTACGGGGGAGGTCATATGCCTCCTTCGCCCCTTTCACTCGATGGCACCCACTAGCAATCCATTGGGCCACCCACACAACATAGTTTATTTGGAGTAGGGATTCAAGGACCACCTTCTCATAATATGCCGGTCGGTTCGACACCATTTTCTTTGTTCAGTGCGTTTGGTAACAATGTTTTCTTGTCAGTTTCTTTCCTAACTGGAAGAAACCCTGGTTACGGACAACCTATTCCTATGCAGGGTACTATTCCTGCACAGGGGGGAAAACCCAGGAACTTTTTCCACATCAAGACCTTAGAATTCTTGGCAATGATCAGTTCCCTCATCAGGAATGTCAATCTGGGGAAATTCTTTTCACAACCAATGGAGCCCCGGACAAGGTACTATGCATATTCCCATGGGATCGGCATGGGGAAACCCTTCCCAAAGTCCTCTGAATGTAATGCATGCCCAACCATTTATGTCTTATTTTGGGAATCAACTGATGATGTATCCTCACATGTAGAACCCGTACACTGGTCATGGCCATGGTTTTTACCAGAACCCGGGCTAGTAGCTGAAATTTTCCTAGCAACCTGGTGCCAGTAAAACTCCAGGTCCCTTTTTCTATGGCTATCACCAACAACCCAAACTACCTTTCCTGGCAACCTTGCATTTTCCAGACTTGACAAGGTTTTTGAATGACCCTATCTATCATGACACGCATTGGCCCCCTATGCTGATGAAGTTGCATTCAGACATACCAAAGTTTGAGGCCAAGCTTAATGAAGATCCATGAGATCATGTGACTACTTTTCACCTTTGGTGCTTGTCTAATTCGTTAAAGGATGACTCCGTACAGTTGTGATTGTTTCAACGTACTCTCATTAGGAGTGCCGTGAAATGGTACATTGAGCTCGACCGCTCAAGATACTCTTCCTTCGGTGAATTGGCCATGGATTTCCTCAACCATTTCCAATTACCTGTGCGATACGACGCTGACACAAAATTTCTTGCCAATTTCGCACAGACAAAAGCAGACCATATCTCCGATGACATTTGAGAATGGAGACGATGGAAGAGTTTAATTAAGGTGCCAGTCCCACTAGCCTTCCTTCTTGAGTGGTTCCTTAAGTCTTTGGTCCAATAGTTATCCAAAGACGTCATGACGTCGAGAGTGTTTTCCTAAGAAGATGCCATCATGAGAGCTCAACAACTTGAGCTCATCTACTCTCAGTCTGGTTTATTATATGAGATCTTGCCAGATGCACCACGCTCAATACTTGATAAAACCAGACAGAGAGCTGGACCACATGTCGATGGTATCATGGGTTCAACACAAACAAAGCTCGTTGAACAACTGACGAAACAATTACAACAATTGTCAATACAACACACAACGTCCAACCAGACAATTGTTTCGGCTTCTCCCCCTACCCAAACGTTGTATGTACATAGCGTGCAATCGACAAATCCAAAGGCCACCCAACAGGCCGAAGGAAAGAAAAAACAATGAAATAAGGGTAAGGGGGATAAGAAACCCACTAATAATGTTGGTGGGGCAACACTAAGAAACAAAAGGCGAGGTATCTGTGCAACTTGTGTGTGGAAGACCACCCGACCCATCAATGTCCTCGGCTTGTAGAGGCCCAAAATTTTGTGACACAACAATAGACTTCCATGTTAACCAATCCATTGCAACATGGGAAAAACCTAACCCAAGCCTCTACAAGTGCAGAAGGGGGCAGTCAAGGACTCTCTCCATCTTCGAACAATCCCACATTCGTGAATGTGTATATGATGAAGGGTGATACTTTTATATTGACTAGAGTGCATGAATACAGTAAACCAAGCACTTCTGAGAAGGGAAAAGAAGTTGAACTCCCATCTCTTTCTCTCCAGATTGAGAAGAATTTGGGAAAAACAATGACATGCATCCCAAAAGACACGTTCAAGAAATCTTCTCACAACCCAAATGCAAGGGCCACCCAGAACTATTTTGTGGTGGAGGATTTGTCTCAAACCCCTTGTGCGATGTCTTCTTTAGAGGTCCTCCAAAGCTACCCTTCCTAGAGAAAAGATTTATTAGCCTCTTTAGGATCTAACAAGAATTGTAATCCGGGTACAATCATGCTAGATACAACCAACTTAAAACCTTATATGCCATACAACATAGCATTTCAGATAGTAGTGGCTCACCCCACAAAATATTTTACTCAGAACATTTTCCATACAATGGTTGATGAAGGCGCCTCGACATGCGTTATGTCATTGGCATGTTGGAAGTCCATTGGCCAGCCCGTTTTGTCTCCGTCACCTACTCTTCTCATTGCTTTCAATGGTCATTCGTTCCAACCACATGGTATCATTCCCTCTTTCCCCATGTAGTTAGGAGGGAAGACCATGTGCGTCGAGGTAGAAGTAGTCGACACATCCCTCGACTACAATATTTTGTTAGGAAGAAGTTGGACTTATTCCATGCAAGCAGTGGTTGCTACAATTTTCTGGGTCTTGTTGTTTCCACATGAGGACTGGATTGTGACCATTGATCAATTTTCTTTCTCCAAACTTGAACCTTCACTGGGGGTATTCGTGGTCCCGATGATTGATAATCCCCAACCAGGAGTAGTCAACATAGGGGTTGGTTTGTGCCCATCTTTGATGGGTACCTTCGATTACCCACCCCCTCAAGGTGATGTCAAGTTCATATCTGACCACCATAAGGTTGATATTTTCCAAGTTTCATCATTTCACACGACTTACTTCAACGATCCATGGATACTTCCTTCCCCATCTGCCACGATGGAAGGGACAGGGCACCCTGGCATGTCCATTCCCTTGTCCGTAGTTGAAGTAGCATATTCTTTAGTCTAGCAAGCTTCGGTCGACACAGATCCAATTCCTGCACAAGAGTTAGATATGATTCTAAAGCCTATTTGGGCTCAAGGCTCTCTTGCTGATACTGATTCGTTAGACTTAGTCTTGCCCTCCGATGAAGCAATAATTGAAGCAATGAATAGTCCAGAAAAACCTTGGGATGATCTCCATCACAGATCATACTTACTCCCAGAATTAAGAAGAATCGAAGCTGGAGAATTCACCTTAACTATGACTGGAGATAGGTCTTGTCCTATTAATTCCTTAGCTACACATGAGGTTTATGCCGAAGGTAATATGGAAACTATCATTGAAACCATATTGATTAATATCTCCATAACCCCTGGCATCATGGAGAAAGTTTTCATTGGAGCTGATTGTTCCCCCGAAGAGATTCAAATCTACACAGATCTATTTAAATAATTCCGTGACATTTTTTCCTGGTCTTACGAGGAAATGCCAGGCATCGATCCAAAAATAGTCGAACATGAAATCACAAATTATCCAGATGCCAATCCTGTTCGACAGAAGCTTCATTTAGTTAATCCCAGGAAAGAAACAACCATTAAGTTTGAAGTTGAGAAATTGCTAAAAGATGTTTTTATCTATCCTTTCCATTTGACCCAATGGGTGTCAAATATTGTGTCGGTCAATAAGAAATAGGGCACGATTCCTGTATGTACAGACTTCCGTGATTTGAACAAGGCATGTCCAAAAGATAATTTTCCCACAACATTCATCGACGAGATAATTGATGAATGTGCAGGTTGTGAGGCCTTTTCTTTCATGGATGATTTTTCAAGATGTAATCAAATATAAATCAAACCCGAAGACCAACACAAAATGACATTCATTTGTCCATGGGGTACATTCGTGTATCGTAATATGCCTTTTGATCTAAAAAATGATGGAGTGACCTTTCAGTGGGCCATGTCTTTTGCTTTCCATGATCTCAAGCATATAGTCGAGGCCTATTTAGATGATTTATCATCTCGATATCGCAAGAGAACGGATCATCCCACACACCTCTGAATTATCTTTGAGCGATGTCGCTACTTCCAGATTCACTTGAATCCAAACAAGTGCAACTTTTGCGTAACATCAGGACATTTGTTAGGTTTCATAGTGTCAACAATAGGGATCATGGTTGATCCTCTCAAGTTTGAGGCAATAGTTCAGTTGCCTCCCCCACGCACAATCCTTCAACTTTAGAGTCTCCAGGGCAAGGCGAATTTTTTAAGGCCTTTCATCGCCAACTATGCCAAGATCACAAAGGGATTTATGCACTTACTGAACAAAGACGTTCCTTTTTACTGGGATGATTCTGCTCAACGCTCCTACTCAGCATGGTCTTAGTTCAGAAAGATGATTTGTTCTCAGAATATGTGATCTATTACCTGAGCCAAGGCCTAGTCGGACTGGAACTCAATTATTCTCATATCGAAAAACTTGCGTTGGTAGCAGTCCATGATGTTCAACAGTTCCTTCATTATGTTCTGTTTCACAAGACCACCGTCATTGATGTTGTGAATCTGTTTCAATACGTGTTGACATGAAGGGTAATAAGTGGAAAGATCAGTAGATGGATAGTTGTCCTCCAGGAATTCGACTTAGATTTTGTTTCAGCAAAATCCAAAAAGTCACTAGTCTTCGCAGAACTTATTTCGGAACTTCCAGTTGAGTCAGGTGATGTTATGCCCAACGAGTCATCTATGAGAGGAGATATGTTTTTTATCGCATCTTCGGATCCCTAGTATGGAGATATACTTATCTATATCCAGAATTTGAAGTTCCCCACCTCTGCTTCTCGTGATGAGCGTCGTCGTATACACCATCACGCTAAGAATTATCTCATACTCGACGATACATTGTATCGAAGAGATGTAGACTGCATCCTGCGTTGATGTCTCACTCACAAAGAATAATTTATCATCTTTAATTATTTCCATACCGGAGCATGTGGCAGTCATTTTTTTGGGTTGGTAAGCCCAAAATATTTTACGAGCAGGTTACTTTTGGCTGACACTAATCAAATATTGTATCGAAACGGTCAAGAAGTGCCACACATGTCAGATCTTCTCTCGGAAGATGAGGGCACATCCTGCTCCCATGTTTCCTATCTTCACAGTTGGTCCCTTCAACAAGTGGGGGATCGATTACACTACATGCAACCCTCCTTTATCTAGGGGGCACCGTTATATCATTGTATCCGTAGACTACTTCATGAAGTGGGTTGAAGCTATGCCAACGTTTAAATATGATGGGGAGACTGCAACTCTCTTTTTATTTAACCAGATAGTAGCAAGGTTCGACGTCCCGAGAGAGATTTTCATTGACCATGGAAGTCACTTTCAGAACTATATGATGACTGAGTTAACATTAAATATTGGGTTGTGGAAAGAACATTCATCACCCCACTACCCCCAAGAAAATGTTTAGGTGGAAGCTGTAAATAAATCTCTTAAGACCATCCTAAATCAAATGATCAACTCAGCCAAGTCAAATTGGCATTTGATGTTATACTCAGAATTATGGGCTTACCGAACATCTGTTAAGACTACAACCAGTTTCTCACCTTTTTAACTCATTTACGGGCTGGAAGCAGTCTTGCCTATAGAATGTCAGATCCCGTCCCTAAAATTGGCAGTACAGTTATTTCCAGACACTTCTTTGCTTGAAGAATGGTTATTATACCTTGAGCGGACCAATGAGTAGCATTGTGATGTGGCCCTGGCCAACGAGTCTCACAAACATAAATTCAAGTGTCAGTATGATCGGTCCATTCGTCCTCAAGTTTTCTCTGAAGGCGAACTTGTCCTAGTCTATGACCAAGATAAGGACCCCCTCGGGGCAGGAAAATTCAAACCCATGTGGTTCAGACCTTTCATCATAAAAGAGGTTCTAAAAAAGGGTGCTTATCATCTGGTTGACTTTGAGGGAAATTCTTTGGCAGAGCCTAGAAATGGGCTCTACCTCAAGAAGTATTACTCATAGGTAGGTCACCTTGGGTAACTTTTTGTACCATATGTATAGTCTTTGTACTATTACTTTCTAGTTTCTTTTAGTATTATGGACGTGTCATTTTTTATGTTATCTTTTTTCACTATGGAAGATGTCAAGTGAATTAGAGGTGTTCATTGGGTACGTAGGTGGTGCTAGCTGGCACACTCGGAGGCTTGCCTCTGCAGCTTGGGTAATTTTTACACCTCGAGGCTAGTTATTATCATCCAAAGGTATTTTCGTAGGTGACACCACAAACAATGTCATCGAGTACAGTGCAGTTATTGAGTTTCTTCGTGACGCCCTGTCATTTGGTATCTCTCATCTCTGGGTCTATTTATATGCTCAGTTGGTTGTGTCTCAGTTAAATAGAGTCTACTGTGTTCATGATCCAACTTTACACTGACGATTCCTTAGGGTACGTCTCTTAGAACGAAGCTTTGATTATATTACATATTTTCATGTTCCTAGGAAATTAAACCAAGTTACAGATACACTAGCTAATCAAATTTTAGACTGGCAACTCGCACACATATAAAAAGACATGCACATAAACATGTAAATACATTTTTAAAGGAAAATATGATCCATAAGACACAAAAAGACATAAAATCCATATATAATATCATAAGCACCAGAGTACATAGGTGGACGCAAGTGCCTCAAAAAATATGACCAGTAACAAGTCATGGGGCTTATGCCCTCAAAATATATAGACAAGTGGAGCTATCAAAGTCTAGACTAACTAAAGTCAGGGTCTGTGGGCCCTGTTGTAATAATCAACGGTGTTTTCCAAATGCCGAAACAGTCAGACCCATGTCCGTGGTGCCCCCACTACATGAGGTTTCATTGATGGTGGAAGATCCTCAATCTCTGCCATAGGGATGGTGCGAGTGAGCGAGGTAAAATTTAGCTCAACTCGTCTCAAAACCCTCTCAACCTCACCGGCTGGAAGATCTATTGCTGCTACTGGTCCCCCTGTGGCAGCGAGTGTGACACCTAGCCGAGGACGACACATGTTCCTCGCATAATCTGCAGGTTTTGAGGGTCCCACATCTGCACACAATAGACACGTATCTGTCAAATACTCTAGTATAAAAATATGATATATACAAAAAAAAACATAAAAATTATATATGTTTCAAAAAAAATTATGCAAACTTACCCATGTCGCCTTGCTCCTCGCCTGGAGGTACAAGGATCTCGAGATCTCTTGAGAAATCAATCCTAGCATAAGGATAATCCTTTGTGGTTGGGATATTCCGCGAAAACCAAGCAAAGAAGTCATCATCAAAGGACTCATTGTTCCTTCCACCACCCTGTCTTGGTAGCAACACTGCCCATTTTCAAACTGCAGGAAGAGAGGCCTGGTGTCCTTGTACCACCACTCGAGGATTGAAACTAGGAACTCTTTCAAAGAAGAAAGAGCATAGAATCGTCCCAAACCCGAAGTTCCTATGCATCTGCAACTGGAAATCTGTTAGCTACCTCGTCATACAATCCAGCAGTGTAGTGCTCCAGTCAAATATATGTGCATTTAAGCACTAGACTGCACAGTTCATATGTGCACGGGATGCCTGATGTAGCACCGCAGAACCAATCATCCACCCAATAAGCAACATAATCACCTACAGTGATAAATTGGTGATCTTGCTTATTGGCACCTATGAGCTCGATCGGTTTGTACCAACCTCACAATAAAGTGCTATCAATTCCGATATGTTATGAGGCCCCAAAGGAAATTTCTGGAAGTTGACTGGTTCCCCTCTCCTGTAGAGGCCAGTCAAAAAGTATGTCCTCTGTAGTAGGCACCAGTGACTTCCCCTCTAACATAAAATCTTCTGCGTCAGGGTGCCAATATTCAACCAAGGCATTCAGTAGCCTAGGTTGTGCTCTCATGAAAGGACACAGAAAAAACTTGAGCAAACCACATTTCATTAACACTGCCACAACGTTAGGGTATTCCCCAACTAGTACGTTGATATATTCATGCTCTCATTCTCTCCATTGCACATACATCCTGCACATGGGAAAATTTTCATAGGCTTAGGCCTTTCTTTTTAAACCTTTTTGCACTCATGGGAGGGTCCATGCAGGCTGTTGTGATGACATCCCCATGTACACGCACTCTGACATCAAACAGAGTTAGTGTACATGCGGGCTATCATAGGACAACCCGCGTGGACCTAGGACCTACCTTTTAAAGGTCGACACCCCCCCAAGAAACCAAATTAAATGCACAAATAAAGAATTAAAAAGAAAAGGGAGGTAGTTTATACTTACTTGGTCCAGATGGATGGTCGTTTCATCCACTGTAGCTCTCAGAATCACCACTTTTATCAAAGGGGTTTTTTTTCTCCAGAGTCAATTTCCAAATCAACAATGGTGATAATGAGCTACCAGCTTCTATTTATAGACTTTTTGGCCATTTTTTGTCATTTTTGTGGCCCCCCTTATCATTTTATTTAAATTGAAAACCATCTAGAGTGATTCAGGAGTTTCTTTGGAAGGCTATGATCGGGTATTAGGACTTTTTTTGGAGTTTTGGGTCACTTTTGACGGTCCGTGGGAAAAACTTCAGGGGATCAACTTGAGCATATAGGTTAGGTTTCCACCCCTACTTTTATATCTCGTTGTCTTTATCCCTTTGCCATAGGATAGATCCCATCAGGTTGTGACACGAAATCATCATTGTTGCTTCAGAAGTGTCTTGATTTGGTGGTAGAGCTTATCGGAACATGGATGCCCTAGGTAGATCCTGGTTGCATTATGGTGTACATGCTGTCACTATTGACTGTAGGCTCAAGAGTCCCTTTTGTTTTTCCTAATTACACGTTTGCGCCTCATTTGCATGAATCTTGACCTCACCCACGGGATTCCCAGAACATAACGGGTCTTCTTTTAAGCCCTTTTCAGACCCTCTAAACATGAAAAGATTGTCGAGCAATCTTATGGCCTTTCACACTTGTTAAATTGAAATTTGAAGTCACGTTTATCCAGCGGTAGTTTACCCCTTTTTCAGTCCCGATGATCAACTGTACTAACAAAGGTATACTCTAAGGAACTTCAGTTCTCTAGAAGAGTACCCTCAGGTATCATTTTAACCCTTTTTCGGGCCTGAGGGACTAAATTTACGAAAAAGGAACCCCCACGGAGTCCATAGTTAAGCTCTTTTCAGACTCCCTAAAATTGAAAAGATCGTTGAGTGACCTTATTCTTTCACACTCGTTAAAAGGGTCCATAAGAACATTCCTGACAGAGTCCATAGTTAAGCTTTTTTCAGACTCCTTAAAAATGAAAAAATGGCCGAGTGATCTTGTCTTTATCACACTTGTTAAAATGGTTTTGAATAGACATCTTGTCGGTGCTAGTTTACCCCTTTTTCGAACCGACTAGACTACCTTTGAAAAAGGTACCCCATTGGAGTCTCCTTTTACATTTTTTCAGACTCTCTAAATATGAAAAATCGTCGAGCTTACCTTCTCTAGGCTCATTAAACTTACATCGAAGGATGTTACCATTGTGTGTTTTGTTAACCACGTTTGCATACCTGCGTCTTTGGTCTAATGTTGGCTCCATATTTCTCTCAACTGAACCATCTAAAGCATGCCTTATACGCAAGACTTGTAGCACTTTGCCTCTACGTCTTGACACCTTTGGTCCTAGGAGGGATTTTCCCCAAGTGTCCTGTATTTGAACATTAGTCTTGTCCTTGCACCTCGAACTTGTATGTTTGCAACACTCATTCCTCCTTTGTAATGTAACATTGTTTTATTCTTTTTCCAAAATTATTGAAAAAGAAAAAAAAAATCAAATATACCCCAAAAAGAGGAAGGGAAAAGTATTTTCTTTGTATTGGCAGCATAATGAGTCACCCTTGGATAAATCACATCTGTCCGTTTGTTCGTCAAACTCTGGGATTTAATACGACCTTAGGAAGATGTTCTCGCTACATAGAGTTGTGTCCGCCTCCATTTGGTTATTCTTCCAAACATATGGAGAGTTTGTGTTGCCTCATGTATCATGAACTTATGCCAAATGCCATGTTTCCTGAGTCTCATCAATTGTCGTGCAATTTTTCAAGGGAAGTTTTACCAAGCCTAAGTTGTCCCCTATGCACTTTGTCCCTTGCCATCATTCCTGGCCATCTCGAAAGTCCAATCAGGTCTTTGTTTGATATCAATGAAGCCTTCAGTCTGTTCATCAAGATCCTCTAGAACATGACCGACGAGTCATCGAAGACCTCTGGGTAGTGAACTCGTACACTCATATTACACTCCTACTGAAGTTTTGAATATTTTGAAGTTGTTGCTCAAGCTCTGAAGACCTCATCTCCAGCCATTAGGCCTTATCAGCTTCTAGAAGATGGATACTCTACATGTATATATTTTTGATTTCGAGATGTAGCTTCATTGTGTATTGCTCGCGGCTACACTTTATATAGTTATATGACATGGATCTATAGTGTTTTTGATTAGTAGCCATGGTTTTATTTCATCCTGAGCATGGGTATGCCTGCCTCAGTGAGACAATTATTATTTTGCAGAAGGCACCTCCCGATTTCTGGTCCCTAGGATCACTTGTTTGGAACGTTGGTGAAGATTGTTAATGTATTTCGGCCATCAGATGCTCTTCTAACCTCACACATTAGGGGGCATCTGTTATAACCCTAATTTTCACCAGATATGCTTACCTGGCATCAGGCCATCTCAGATTCCTTCTTTTCCAAAACACTACTGAACAACTCTTCTTAAAAACCCCTTTTACAAAGGCCCACATGCCCTGCTCCATTATTGCATGTGTGTACACACTATTTGACCCAAGACGGCCCGCGTGTACCTACAAAAGCATGGAAAAAGGAAAGTTGTTGATGAAACACTAAACTTTGGATAAGTTAAATAAACCTTTCGTCCATGCATGGCCGGTCATTCGACCAAATACCTAGCTCCTTCTAACCTATAAAATAAGGGTTAGGGGTCCCATTTGAAAGGAGGAGAATCATAGTAAAGAAAATATACCCGATTAAGCATTCCCTTTGTCCCAAACTTTAGCCATCCTTGTGAAAAGAGAAGTATAGAGAAAATCATTTGGAAGACAGTGGAAGAAGAGACAGTGGAAGTATCATTGTGAAGTTAATAAAAAAATTTCTTTTCCCGTCCCGCCATATGAGATTGTCATTATTGGAATATTGATTGTATGATTGATTAAATATCTAACCTATTATTTCATAGATCATCTGTGCATCTCGTTCACAGATGAATTGTGCAGTCTAGTGCTTAAATGCACAGATATTTGACTGGAGCACTACACTGTTGGATTGTATGAAGAGGCAGTTGACAGATTTCCAGTTGTGAACGCAGAGGAACTTTAGGTTAGGGATGATTATATGATATTTATTCTTTGAAAGAGTTCCTATTTTTAGTCCTCGAGTGGTGGTACGAGGACATCATGCCTCTCTTCCTGTGGTTTGTAGATGGGTAGTGTTGCTGCCATGATAGGGTGGTGGAAGGACCAATGAGTCCTTTGATGATGACTTCTTTGCTTGGCTGTCGCAACAGATACCAGCCATAGAGGATTATCCTTATGCTGGGATTGATTTCTCGAGATATTCTGAGATCCATGTACCTCCAGGCGAGGAGCGAGGTGAGATGGGTAATTTTGCATCATTTTTTTTTGAAACATATATAATTTTAATGTTGTTTTTTGTATATATCATTTTTCTATACCAGAGTATTTGACAGACACATGTCTATTGTGTGCATATGTGGGACCCTCACGACTTGTAGATTATGTGAGGAACAGGCATCATCCTTGGCCAGGTGTCGCACTCGTCGCTGCAGCGGGACCAGCAGCAGCAGGAGAGATTCCAACCGGTGAGGTTGAGAGGGTATTGAGACGAGTTGAGCGAAATTTTACCTCTCTCACTCGCACCATCTCTATGGCAGATATTGAGGATCTGCCACCATCCATGTAGACTCATGTAGAGGGGGCACCACAGATGTGGTTCCGACTGTTTCGATGTTTGGAAAACTTTGTTGATTATTACAACAGGGCCCACAGGCCCTGAATTTAGTTATTCTAGACTTTGATAGCTCCACTTGTATATATATTTTGAGGGCACAAGCCCCATGACTCATTACTGGTCATATTTTTTGAGGCGCTTGTGTCCACTTATGTACTCTGGTGCTTATGATATTATATATGGTTTTTTATGTCTTTTTGTGTCTTATGGATCATATTTGCCTTTAAAAATGTATTTACATGTTTATGTGTATGTCTTTTTATATGTGTGCGAGATGTCAATCTAAAATTTGATTAGCTAGAGTATCTGTAACTTGGTTTAATCTCCTAGGAACATGAAAATATGTAATATAATCAAATATTCGTTCTAAGAGACATACCCTAAGGAATCATCGGTGTAAAGTCCTATCATGAAAATGGTAGACTCTATTTAACTAAGACACAACCAACTGAGTATCTAAATAGACCCGGAGATGAGAGATACCAAATGATAGGGCATCACAAATAAACTCAATAACTGCACTGTAATCGGCGACATTGTTTGTGGTGTCACCTAAGCAAATACCTATGGACGATAATAAATGGCCTTGAGGTGTAAAAATTACCCAAGATGCAGAGGAAAGCCTTCGAGTGTGCCATCTAGCACCATCTGCATACCCAATGAACACCTCTGATTCACTTGACATCTCCCACAGTGACAAAATATAACATAAAAAATGACACGTCCATAATACTAAAAGAAACTAGAAAGTGATAGTACAAATACTATACATATGGTACAAAAAGTTACCCAAGGTGACCTACCTATGAGTAATACTTCTTGAGGTAGAGCCCATTTCTATGCTCCACCAAAGCATTTCCCTCAAAGTCAACCAGACGATAAGCGCCCTTTTTTAGAACCTCTTTTATGATGAAAGGTCTGAACCACATGGGTTTGAATTTTCCTGCCCCCAGGGGGTCCTTATCTTGGTCATAGACTAGGACAAGGTCGCCTTCAGAGAAAACCCAAGGATGAACGGACCGATCATACTAACACTTGACTTTATGTTTTTGAGCCTGGTTGGCCAGGGCCACATCACGACGCTGCTCATTTAGCCGCTCAAGATATAATAACCGTTCTTCAAGTGGAGAAGTGTTTGGCAATAACTGTACTACCAATTTTAGGGACAACATATGACATTCTATAGGCAAGACTGCTTCCAGCTCGTAAATGAGTTGAAAAGGTGAGAAACCAGTTGCAGTCTTAACATAAGTTCGGTAATCCCATAATGTCGAGTATAACATCAAATGCCAATTTGACTTCGTTGAGTTGATCGTTCGCTGTAGGATGGTCTTAATAGATTTATTTACAACTTCCACCTGACCATTTTCTTGGGGGTATTAGGGTGACGAATTTTCTTTCCACAACCCAATCTTTGATGTTAACTCGGTCATCATCTGGTTCTAAAAGTGACTACCATGGTCAGTGACAATCTCTCTCGGGACGTCTAACATTAGTACTATCTGGTTAAATAAAAATAGAGTTGCAGTCTCCCCATCATCTTTAAACGTTGGCATAGCTTCGAACCACTTCGTGAAGTAGTCTATAGCTACAATGATATAACGGTGCCCCCTAGATAAAGGAGGGTTGCATGTACTGTAATCAATCCCCCACTTGGTGAAGGGACCAACTGTGATGATAGGAAACATGGGAGTGGCATGTGCCCTCATCTTCCGAGAGAAAATCTGACACAGGTGGTACTTCTTGACCGATTCGATACAATCTTTGATTAGTGTCAGCCAGAAGTAATCTGCTCGTAAAATATTTTGGGTTGTTTCCAACCCAGACAAATGACCGCCACATGCTTCGGTATGGAAATCGTTAAGCATGATAACTACTTCTTCATGAGTGAGACATCGGCACAGGATGCAGTCTACACCTCTTCGATACAACGTATCATCAAGTATGAGATAATTCTTGGCCTAATGTCGTATACGACGATGCTCATCATGAGAAACAAAGGTGGGGCACTTCAAATTCTGGAGATAGATAAGTATATCTCTGTACTAATGATCCAAAGATGCGATCAAAAAAATATCTCCTCTGATAGGCGACTCTTCGGGCATAACATCACCTGACTCAACCTGAAGTTCCGAAATAAGTTCTATGAAGACTAATGACTTTTTGGATTTTGCTGAAAATAAATCTAAGTTGAATTTCTAAAGGATGACTATCCATCTACTGATATTTCCGCCTATTACCCGTCGTGTCAACATGTATTGAAATGGATTCACAATGGTAATGACGGTGGTCTTGTGAAACATAACATAATGACAAAACCGTTGAACAACATGGACTGCTACCAACGCAAGTTTTTTGATATGAGAATAATTGAGTTCCGGTCTGACTAGGCCTCAGCTCAGGTAATAGATCACATATTCTGAGAACAAATCATCTTCCTGAACTAAGACCATGCCGATGGTTGACTCTGTTGCAGCCAGGTATAATAAGAAATATTTGTTATAGTTGGGTGGCCGAAGTAGAGGGGTAGTTGTCAGGGCATGTTTCAATGCTTTGAAGGAGTGTTGAGCAACATCGCCCCAATAAAAAGAAGCGTCTTTCTTTAGTAAGTGCATAAAGCCCTTTGTGATCTCGGCATAGTAGGCGATGAAACACCTTATAAAATTCACCTTGCCCTAGAGACTCTGAAGTTGAAGGATTGTGCATGGGGGAGGCAACTAAACTATTGCCTCAACCTTGAGAGGATCGACCATGATCCCTGTTGTTTACACTATGAAACCTAAAAAACGTCCCGATGTTACGCAAAAGTTGCACTTGTTTGGATTCAAGTGAATTCGGAAGTAGCGACATCTCTCAAAGATAAGTTGGAGGTGTGTGGGATTATCTGTTCTCTTTTGAGATCGAGATGCTAAATCATCTAAATATGCCTCAACTATATGCTTGAGATCATGGAAAGCAAAATACATTGCTTGTTGAAAGGCCGCTCAAGCATTTTTTAGACCAAAGGGCATCTTACGATACATGAATGTACCCTATGGACAAATGAATGTCATTTTGTGCTAGTCTTTGGGTTTTATTTGTATTTGATTATATCTCAAAAAACCATCCATGAAAGAAAAGGCCTCGCAACCTACACATTCATCAATTATCTGGTCGATGAATGGTGTGGGACAATTATCTTTTGGACAAGCCTTGTTCAAATCACGGAAGTTTGTACATACACGAATCGTGCCCTATTTCTTATTGACCGGCACAGGATTTGAGACCCATTGGGTCAAATGGATAGGATAGATAAAACATGCTTTTAGTAGTTTCTCAACTTCAACCTTAATGGTTGCTGATTTCCTGGGATTAACTAGACAAAGCTTCTGCCAAACAGGCTTGGCATCTGGATAAGTTGTGATTTGATGTTTGATTATTTTTGGATCGATGCCTGACATTTCATCATAAGACCAGGAAAAAATGTCGCAAAATTATTTAAATAGATATGTGTAGATTTGAATCTCTCCGAGGGAACAGTCCGCTCCAACGAAAACATTCTCCACGATGCCAGGGGTTTTGGAGATATTAATCAGTATGGTTTCAGTGATAGTTGCCATATTAACTTCGGCATAAACCTCATGTGTAACTAAGGGATTAATAGGACAAGACCTATCTCCAGTCATAGTCAAGGTGAATTCTCCGACTTCGATTCTTCTTAACTCTGGGAGGAAGTATGATCTGTGATGGAGATCATCCCAGGGTTTGTCCAGAATAGTCATTGTTTAAATTATTGCTTCGTCGAAGGGCAAGACTAAGTCTAATGAATCGGTATCAGCGAGAGAGCCTTGAGCCCAAATAGGCTCTAGAATCGGATCTAACTTTTGTACAAGAGTTGGATCTGTGTCGGCCGAAGCTTGCTAGACTAAAGAGTACACTACTTCAGCTGCGGAAAAGGGCATGGACATGCTAGGGTGCCCTGTCCCTTCCATCATGGCCGATGGGGAAGGAAGTATCCGTATATCGTTGAAGTAAGTCATGCGAAACGATGAAACTTGGAAAATCTCAACCTTATGGTGGTCGGATATGAACTTGACATTGCCTTGAGGGTGCGGGTAATCAAAGGTACCCATAACAGATGGGAAAAAACCAACCCCTACATTGACTACGCCTAGTTGGGGATTATCAATCATCAGGACCGTGGATACCCCCAATCAAGGGTCAGGTCTGGAGAAAGACAATTGATCAATGGTCACAATCTAGTCCTCTTGTGGAAACAAAAAGACCTGGAAAACTATAGCTATCACTGCTTGCATGGCATAAGTCCAATTCCTTCCTAACAAAAGATTGTAGTCAAGGGATGCGTCGACTACTTCTACCTCGACACACATGGTCCTCCCTCCTAACTGCATAGGGAAATAGGGGATGATACCATGTGGTTGGAACGAATGACCGTCAAAAGCAGTGAGAAGAGTAGGTGATGGAGAAAAAACAGGCTGGCCAATGGCCTTCCAACATGCCAATGACATAACGCATGTCAAGGCGCCTTCATCAACCACCGTACGGAAAATGTTCCGAGTAAACGTTTTTGTGGGGTGATCCAATACTATTTAAAATGCTTCATGGTAAGGCAGATGAGGTTTTAAGACAGTTGTATCCAACATGATTGTACTCGGATTACAAGTATCGGTAGATCCTAAAGTGGCTAACAAAACTTTCCCCTGGGAAGAGCAGCTTTGGAGGACCTCCAAAGTGAACATCGCACAAGGGGTTTGAGACAAATCCTCCACCATAGAATAGTTTTGGGAAGCCCTCATATTTGGGTTGTGAGAAGATTTCTTGAACACACCTTTTGGGATGCATGTCATTGTTTTGACCAAAGTCTTCTCGATCTAGAGAGGAAGAGATGGGAGTTTGGATTCTTTGCCCTTCTCAGAAGTGCTTGGTGTACTGTAGTCATGTGTTGTAGTTGATATAAAAGCATCACCCTTCATAATATACACATTCACGGATGCGGGATTGTTTGAAGACAGAGAGGGTCCTTGACTTCCCCCTCCCGCGCTTGTAGAGGCTTGGGTTAGGTTTTTCCCATGTTGAAATGGATTGGTTAACACGGCAGGTTGTTGCTGTGTCACAAACTTTTGGGCCTCTGCAAGCCGAGGACATTGGTGGGTTGGGTGGTCTTCCACGCACAGGTTGCATGGATACCTCACCTTCTGTTTCTTAGTGTTTCCCCCATAAGCATTATTAGTGGGTTTCTTATCCCCCTTACCCTTCTTTCATTGTTTTTTCTTTCCTTCAGGCTTCTATATGGCCTTTGGATTTGTTTATTGCATGCTGTGTACATCTGACGTTTAGGTAGGAGGAGCAGCCGGAACAGTTGTCTGGTTGGCTGTTGTGTGTTGTATAGATAATTTTTGCAATTGTTTTGTCAGTTGTTCAACGAGATTTGTTTGTGATGAACCCACGATACCATTGGAATGTGGTCCAACTCTCTGTCTGTTTTTATCAAGTATTGAGCGTGGCACATCTGGAAAGATCTCGTATAATAAACCAAACTGAGAGTAGATTATCTCAAGCTATTGAGCTTTCATGATGGCATATTCTTCGAAAAGCACTCCCGACGTCGCGACGTCTTTGGATAACTATGGGACCAAAGACTTAAGGAACCACTCAAGCAGGAAGGCTGGTGGGACTAGCACCTTAATTAAAATCTTATGGCGTCTCCATTCTTGGATGTGATCAGAGATATGGTCTGCTATTGTTTGTGTGAAATTGGCCAGCAATTCTGTGCCATCTTCATATCGCACAAGTAATTGGAAATGGTTGAGGAAATCCATGGCCAATTCATTGAAGGAAGAGTATATTGAGTGGTCGAGCTCAATGTACCATTTCACGGAACTCCCAATGAGAGTACGTTGAAACAATCGCAACTATACAGAGTCATCCTTTAACGAATTAGACGAGCACCAAAGATGAAAAGTAGTCACATGATCTCCTGGATCTTCATTAGGTTTGGCCTTGAACTTTGGTATGTCCAAAGGAAACTTCGTCGGCATAGGGGGTCAACATGGGTCGTGACAGATAGTCCATCTGTGTGCTAGACATGCTTACCTGGCATCAGGCCATCTCAAATTCCTTCTTTGCCAAAACACTGCTAAATAACTCTTCTTAAAAACCCCTTTTATAAAGACCCACGCGCCCTGCTCCATTACTGCACGCGTGTACATGATAACTTACCCAAGATAGCCGCGTGTAACTACAAAAGCACAGAAAAAGGAAAGTTGTTGACGGAACACACAAATTTGGGTAAGTTAACTAAACCTTTCGACCATGCATGGCTGGTCACTCGACCAAATACCTAGCTTATTCTAGCCTATAAAAGAAGGGTTAGGGGTCCCATTTGAAAGGAGGAGAATCATAGTAAAAGAACTATACCCGATTAAGCATTCCCTTTGTCCTAACCTTTAGCCATCCTTGTGCAAAGAGAAGTATAGATAAAAGCAGTTGGAAGACAGTGGAAGAAGAGCCCAAGACTAGGATCGAGGAGCAGTGGCCGACTTTATCATTGTAAGGTATCATTGTGAAGTTAATAAAAGAATTTATTTTCCTGTCCCGCCATATGAGATTGTCATTATTGGAATATTGATTGTATGATTGATTAAATATCTAACCTATTAGTTCATAGATCAAATGCATGTAGAGTTCTTTGTTTGTCTTTAGTGAATGCAGGTCAGCATTAGGAGGAGAGTTGCAGTTAGAGAACGACCAAGTGAAAAAAGGGATCAACATCAAAACAAGAAAAATAAGGTACGCCAACTTAATCTCTTGAGCCTTGTATTTACCTATGAGTAATGGGGTTTAGGCATGCAATGATGGTAAAAAGAAAGAATCGTTAGGTAATTTCTACATGCATGATAAAAACCTTAGTGCTAGTCTGTAGGAGGGATTTCCCACCCACAATATTTTATAACCCTAATTTGCACCAAACATGCTTACCTAGCATTATTCCATCTCAAATTCCTTCTTTTCCAAAACACTACTGAACAACTCTTCTTAAAAACCCCTTTTACAAAGGCCCACACACACTACTCCATTACTGCACGCATGTACACGATAGCTGACCCAAGACAGCCCGCATGTACCAACAAAAGCACGGAAAAAGGAAAGTTACTAATGAAGCACACAACTTTGGGTAAGTTAACTAAACCTTTTGGCCATGCATGGCTGGTCACTCAACCAAATACCTAGCTTCTTCCAGCCTATAAAATAAGGGTTAGGTGTCCCATTTGAAAGGAGGAGAATCATAGTAAAGAAACTATACCCGATTAAGCATTCCCTTTGTCCCAACCTTTAGCCATCCTTGTGCAAAGAGAAGTATAGAGAAAAGTAGTTGGAAGACAGTGGAATAAGAGCCCAGGACCAGGATCGAGGAGCAGTGGCTGACTTTATCATTGTAAGGTATCATTGTGAAGTTAATAAAAGACTTGCTTTTCCTGTCCCACCATATGAGATTGTCATTGTTGGAATATTGATTGTATGATTGATTAAATCTCTAACCTATTAGTTCATAGATCAAATGCATGTGGAGTTCTTTGTTTGTCTTTAGTGAATACAGGGCAGCATTGGGAGGAGAGTTGTAGTCAAAGAACAACCAAGTGCGAAAAGGGATCAACATCAAAACATGAAAAATAAGGTATGTCAACTTAATCTCTTGAGCCTTGTATTTACATATGAGTAATGGGGTTTAGGCATGGGATGATAGTAAAAAGTAAGAATATTTAGGTCATTTCTGCATGCTTGATAAAACCCTTAGTTCTAGTCCGTAGGAAGGATTTCCCACCCACAACAGAATTGGCGACCATACTGGCGATCTCTAGGGTTTTTGGGAATGTTTTTTCTTGGGTATTTTTAAGAACTGGTTTCATTTCTTGTTTTTAAAGTTTCTGTAAAAGTCTGAGTGAATAGAGATTTTGGTCTTCCATACCATCTATCTTTGTTTCTTGGCTTGACTGCATCTTTTTTCGAGACCCACAAAGGTACACACGGCCTGTATAAGGTCTGCACGTGTGTACCTGCGCCCTATCTTCACACGACCCACATATACATGCTAGCTAAGGAAGTGTCAGTCGCGTGTATGATTCCAGAAAAATTTCTTTTAGAGAGGCAGTCATCCTCTCCCCTGCCAGAAATAATCTTTCTTATGGGTTTTCTGGAACTCTTTCTAGTCTTTGTTGTTTGCAGTCTATAGCTTAGGTTTCACCTCAGATTGGTTTGTTCTATGAAGTTTTCCTTGAATTTTTTTCTTTTTTCTGTTAAAGTGTCTGAGTCTTCAAGAGATCCTGGTTCTCAATACCAGTAGTCTCTGCCTAGGCTGGCTTGCTTGGCCTTTAATTTTTCTTAGAGTTTCATAAATACACATCGCCTGTATAAGGCCAACACGTGTGTACATGCGCCCTGACATTACATAGATCGCGTGCACATGCTTGCTGTTGAACTGTCAGCAATGTGCCCGTGGATAAATTTTATGTTTAAAGCGAGGCAGTCATCCTTTCCTTTGACAAGAGTTATACCTCTCAAGTTTTTGGGTCTCATTCATAGTGGTCAGTAACTTAGGTTTGATCGCAACAATAGCTTTCTTTTTCATTAAGAAGTTTTCCTCAAATATTTTTTTTAGGGATTTTAGACAAGTGTGAGAGTCCAGTTTTAATTTGCTTGTGTGTTATTTTTAAAGTGACTCTTAGGCCAGAAATTTTCTTGGATTTTACTTGTTGATATTTTTCCTTTTTTCTTTGTGAGCATTCAAAAAAAAAATTATTTTATTTCTTTGTTTGGTTAAATAGTGTTGGTTTGCATTGGTAACTAGGAAAAGTCTTTTCTTTCATAAGTTCTTGATGGTTTACTTAGATCATAAGTAGCTCGTAGTCAAGTGAAATCCTGCCTTGATTTTTCTATTCAAAGATCTTAGAAAAATTTTATTTTGAAAAGTTGTTTAAGATTTCATTCAAGAAGAAGTTATTTTGTTTCCAGCTTTCTGTTTATTTTTCTTTCATCTTTCAAACATCACTAGTTTCACTTTCATAACCTTTGACTTAAGACAAGACATAAAAATTAACGCTAAATCTAAAATTCATTAGACTTTTTATGTTTGTAGGGTCAACCAACTAGTTTAGGGTTAGGGCCTTGAATTAGGTTGGAGAGGAAACTCTTCAAGGCCATTAAATCAAACATTAGATTATGAGTTAGGAAATGTCAAAGTACAGTATCGTGAAATTTATCCGGGGCCCCCCTCTAACACAGGGGATAAACACGAGGTCGCGTGCATTAAGGTAGTGGAGATAACCCCTCCAAAGTTGGACCAATCGTAGTGGAGAACACATATAGAGGGCTTGCCTTGGGATTCTATTGATTGCATTTTCCATAGAGCTTTGTGGGTCTCGAATCCATTCAAGGTCCTCAGTTTTCTTCCAGACGACTTGCCTTCGATACCCTTGACAGGTTTCAGGCTCGATACCCTACTCATTGTGGTCTACCCGACTTTTGACTGTACCTACCTGGTGACTGTTCACATGCTGGAAACCTAGTTGCCTATATTTTTAGAGACATACACAGGTGACTGTGGGGGTATACTGTGGTACCTAGGATAGACATCAGGCCACTCTTTGTAGATTATACTCGGAGGGTGCTTCTGTGTTCGAGTTTCACTTGCACCGTTAATTTTCTCTAATGTTGGTTGTTGTAACTGTTATTCCAACTAATTTAGTGTTTGCTTGTTTTATCTTGCAGGGACCTTTTTAGTGTGTGTTTTTTTTTGAATGAATAGAAATCCCTAGTGTGTCTTTGATATTCTCACACAATATAGGATCATGAGCTCCACCAGTCATGAAGGCTTCTGGGCCTATCACTGGTTACACTGGATCCACCTCCACCACCACTAAGGTGAAATCTAGACCAACAAGGGTCTTTTGAAGCGACTGGGTCATAAGAAATTGTACCCGACCAATATCCGAAGGAAACAACCATTTTAAACTTTGGAGCGAAATCTCTTGGACCATCTGAAACTCCAACCATTGATCTTTTGGCACCCATCATTGCACTGATTCACCCTTACAAGTGCCAGACAATGTCGCACGCATTAATGGAAACAAATGTTGCCACTTCTTCTCTGAATTCTTCAATTCCCACTACGGTTGTTACCATAGGGGATTTTCCACCTCTTAACCCACCATCACTAGTCTGAGCCACCATGGTATCGACCGCCTCTACCTCGAATAGTGGTCCAATCCCATCTATGGTGGCAGACACTGCCCCTTTCACACCGAGTGCAACAGGCCCTCCGTTCTCATATGGGATGCCTAACTCAGGTACAAGTCCTGCACTTTCCTACTCCACTTTACAAACTTTAGGTTTGGGGGCAGGGATCTCTAATTCTCCTCTACAAGGACACATGGGGGGCACTTCAGCTCCTTTTAATGCTTTCCCTTATGGAGGAGGTCATATACCTCCTTCGTCCCCTTCGCTTGGTGGCACCCACCAACAATCCGTTGGGCCACCCACACACCATAGTTTATTTGGAGCAGGGATTCAAGGACCACCTTCTCATAATATGTCAGTCGGTTCGACACTGTTTTCTTTGTTCGGTGCAATTGGTAACAACGCTTTCTCAACAACTGATTTCCCGACTGGGGGCAACCCTGGTTACGGACAACCTATTCCTATGCAGGGTATTATTCCTGCACAGGGGGCAAACCCAGGAACTTCTTCCACATCAGGACCTTGGAATTCTTGGCAGGATCAGTTCCCTCGTCAGGAATGTTGATCTGGGGAAATTATTTTCACAACCAATGGAACCTCGAACAAGGTACTATGCATATTCCCATGGGATCGGCATGGGGCAACCCTTCCCAAAGTCCTCTGAATGTAATGCACGCCCAACCATCTACGTCCTATTTTGGGAATCAGTCGATGATGTCTCCTCACATGCAGAACCTGTACGTTGGTCATGGCCATGGTTTTTACTAGAACCTAGGCCAACAACTGAACTTTTCCTAGCAACCTGGTGCCATTCAAACTCCAGGTCCCTTTTTCCATGGTTATCACCAACAACCCAAACTACCTTTCCTGGAAACCTTGCATTTTCCATACTTGACAAGGTTGTTGAATGACCCTATTTGTCATGACCCGTGTTGGCCCCCTATGCCAACGAAGTTTCCTTCGGACATACAAAAGTTTGAGGCCAAGCCTAATGAATATATAGGAGATCATGTGACTAATTTTCACCTTTGGTGCTCGTCTAATTCGTTAAAGTACGACTCCTTACAATTGCGATTGTTTCAATGTACTCTCATTGGGAGTGCTGTGAAATGGTACATTGAGCTTGACCACTCAAGATGATCTTCCTTCAAAGAATTGGCCATGGATTTCCTCAACCATTTCCAATTACCTGTGCGATACGACACTGGAACAGAATTGCTGCCAATTTTGCACAGACAAAAGCAGACCATATCTCTAATCACATCTGAGAATGGACACGTCGGAAGAGTTTAATTAAGGTGCCTGTCCCACTAGCCTTCCTTCTTGAGTGGTTCCTTAAGTCTTTGGTCCCACAGTTATCCAAAGACTTCGTGACGTCGGGAGTATTTTTTGAAGAAGATGCCATCATGAGAGCTCAACAGCTTGAGCTAATCTACTCTCAGTCTGGTTTATTATATGATATATTTCCAGATGCACCATGCTCAATACTTGATAAAACTAAAAAGAGAGCTAGACCACATGCCGATGGTATCGTGGGTTCAGCACAAACAAAGCCCGCTAAACAACTGACGAAAAAATTGCAACAATTGTCTATACAGCACATGGAGGCCAGCCAAACAACTGTTCTGGCTGCTCCACCTACCCAAATGTTGGATGTACACAGCATGCAATCAACAAATCCAAAGTCCACCCAGCAGGCCGAAGGAAAGAAAAAAAAATGAAAGAAGGGTAAGGGGGATAAGAAACCCACTAATAATGATGGTAGGGGAAACACTGAGAAACGAAAGGCAAGGTATCCGTGCAACCTGTGCGTGGAAGACCACCTGACCCACCAATGTCCTCGGCTTTCAGAGGCCCAAATGTTTGTGACACAACAACAGCCTGTCGTGTTAACCAATCCATTTCAACATGGGAAAAATCTAACCCAAGCCTCTACAAGCATGGAAGAGGGCAGTCAAGGACCCTTTGCATCTTCAAACAATCCTGCATCCACGAATGTGTATATGATGAATGATGATTCTTTTATATTGACTAGAGCACATGACTACAATAAACCAAGCACTTCTGAGAAGGGAAAAGAAGTTGAACTCCCATCTCTTCCTCTCTATATTGAGAAGACTTTGGGTGAAACAATGACATGCGTATCAAAAGGCGCGTTCAAGAAATCTTCTCACAACCCAAATGCGAGGGCTGACTAGAACTATTCTGTGGTGGAGGATTTGTCTCAAACCCCTTGTGCGATGTACGCTTTGGAGGTCCTCCAAAGCTGCCCTTCCTAGAGGAAATCTTTGTTAGCCGCTTTAGGATCTACCGATACTTGTAATCCATGTACAATCATGCTGGATAAAACCAACTTAAAGCCTCGTCTGCCTTACCACATAGCATTTCAGATAGCAGTGGCTCACCCCACAAAACCTTTTACTCAGAACATTTTCCGTACAATGGTTGATGAGGGTACCTCGACATGCGTTATGTCGTTGGCATGTTGGAAGGCCACTGGCCATCCCGTTTTGTCTCGGTCACCTACTCTTCTCACTGCTTTCGACAGTCGTTCATTCCAAACACGTGGTATCATTCCCTCTTTCCCCGTGCATTTAGGAGGGAATATCATGTGCACCGGGGTAGAAGTAGTCAACGCATCCCTCGGCTACAATATTTTGTTAGAAAGGATTTGGATTTATTCCATGCAAGCAGTGGTTGCTACAGTTTTCTGGTTCTTGTTGTTTCCACACTAGGACCAGATTGTGACCATTGATCAATTGTCTTTATCCAGACCTGACCCTTCACTGGCGGTATCTGTGGTCCCGATGATTTATAATCCCCAACCGGGCGTAGTCAACGTAGGGGTTGGTTTGTGCCCATCTTTGATGGCTACCTTCGATTACCCGCCCCCTCAAGTAGATGTCAAGTTCATATCCGACCACCATAAGGTTGAGATTTTCCAAGTTTCATCATTTCGCACGACTTACTTCAATGATCTGTGGATACTTCCTTCCCCATCGGCCACGATGGAAGGGATAGGGCACCCTGGCATGTCCATGCCCTTGTCCGCAACCGAAGTAGCATACTCTTTAGTCTAGAAAACTTCGGTCGACACAGATCCAACTCCTGCACAAGAGTTAGATCCGATTCTAGAGACTATTTGGGCTCAAGGCTCTCTCGTTGACACCGATTCATTAGACTTAGTCTTGCCCTCCGACGAAGCAATAATTGAAGCAATGACTAGTCCAGAAAAACCCTAGGACGATCTCCATCATAGATCATACTTCCTCCCAGAGTTAAGCAGAATCGAAGATGAAGAATTCACCTTGACTATGACTGGAGATAGGTTTTGTCCTATTAATCCCTTAGCTACACATGAGGTTTATGCCGAAGGTAACATGGAAACTATCGCTGAAACCATACCGATTAATATCTCTAGAACCCATGGCATCATGGAGAATGTTTTCGTCAGAGTTGACTATTCCCCCAAAGAAATTCAAATCTACACAGATCTATTTAAATAATTTTGCGACGTTTTTGCCTGGTCTTACGAGGAAATGCTAGGCATTGATCCAAAAATAGTCGAACATGAAATCACAAATTATTCGGATGCCAAGCCTGTTCGAAAGAAGCTTCGTCCAGTTAATCCTAGGAAAGAAAAAACCATTAAGGTTGAAGTTGAGAAACTGCTAAAAGCTGGTTTTATCTATCCTATCCATTTGACCCAATGGGTGTCAAATCCTGTGCCGGTCAATAAGAAACAGGGCACGATTCATGTATGTACAGACTTTTGTGATTTGAACAAGGCCTCCCCAAAAGATAATTTTCCCACACCATTCATCGACTAGATAATTGATGAATGTGCAGGTTGCGAGGCCTTTTCTTTCATGGATGGTTTTTCGAGATATAATCAAATACAAATCAAACCCGAAGACCGGCACAAAACGAAATTCATTTGTCCATGGGGTACATTCGCGTATTGTAATATGCCCTTTGGTCTCAAAAATTCTAGAGTGACCTTTTAGCGGGCCATGTCTTTTTCTTTCCATGTTCTCAAGATTATAGTCGAGGCCTATTTAATTTAGATCACTTAGCATCTCGATCTCGCAAGAGAACAGATCATCCCACACACCTCTAACTTATCTTTGAGCGATGTCGCTACTTCCAGATTTGCTTGAATCCAAACAAGTGCATCTTTTGCGTAACATCAGGATGTTTGTTAGGTTTCATAGTGTCAACAATAGGGATCATGGTCGATCCTCTCAAGGTTAATGCAATAGTTCAGTTTCCTCCCCCACACACAATCCTTCAACTTCAGAGTCTCCAGAGCAAGGAAATTTTTTTAAGGCATTTCATCGCCAACTATGTTGAGATCACAAAGGGATTTATGCACTTACTAAAGAAAGATGTTCCTTTTTACTGGGATGATGCCACTCAATGCTCCTTCAAATCATTGAAACATGCCCTCACAACTGCCCCTCTTCTTCGGCCACCCAACTATAACAAAGATTTATTATTATACCTGGTTGCAGCAGAGTCAACCATCAACATGGTCTTAGTTCAGGAATATGATTTGTTCTCAGAATATGTGATCTATTACCTGAGCTGAGGCCTAGTCGGACCGGAACTCAATTATTCTCATATCGGAAAACTTGCGTTGGCAGTAGTCCATGTTGTTCAACGGTTCCATCCTTATGTTTTGTTTCGCAAGACCACCGTTATTTTCATTGTGAATCCATTTCAATACGTGTTGAGACGACGGGTAATAGGAAAAAATATCAGTAGATGGATAGTCTTCCTCCAGGAATTCGACTTAGATTCATTTCAACAAAATCCAAAAAATCACTGGTCTTCGCAGAACTTATTTTGGAACTTCTAGTTGAGTCAGGTGATGTTATGCCTAAAGAGTCACCTATCAGAGGAGATATGTTTTTGATCGGATCTTCGGATCCATGGTACGGAGATATACTTATATATCTCCACACTTTGAAGTTCCCCACCTCTGCTTCTCATGATGAGCATTGTCGTATACGCCATCAAGCCAAGAATTATCTCATACTCGATGATGCGTTATATTGAAGAGGTGTAGACTGCATCCTGCATCAATGTCTCACTCACAAAGACGAAATTATCAGGCTTAACGACTACCATATCATTGTAGCCGTAGACTACTTCACGAAGTGGGTTGAAGCTATGCCAACAGTTAAATATGATGGGGAGACTGCAACTCTCTTTTTATTTAACCAGATAGTAGCAAGGTTTGGCGTCCTGAGAGAGATTGTCACTGACCATGGCAGTCACTTTCAAAACTAGTTGATGACCAAGTTAACATCAACTCTTGGGTAGTGGCTTGTATAAGGCCAGCATGCGTGTACACGCGCCTTGAATTTACACAACTCACGTGCACATGCTTGCTGTTGAAATGTCAGCAGTGTGCCTGTAGAGAAAATTTTTGTTTAAAGTGAGGAAGTCATCCTTTCCTTTGAAAAGAGTTGTACCTCTCAGGTTTTTGGGTCTCTATCATAGCAGTTAGTAACTTAGGTTTGATCGCACCAATAGCTTTCTTTTTCATTAAGATTTTTTCCTCAAAAATTGTTTTTTAGGGTTTTTAGACAAGTGTGAGAGTCCAGTTTTAATTTTCTTGTGTGTTATTTTTAAAGTGACTCCTTGCGATCTGCACTCAGGCCATAAGTTTTCTTGGTTTTTACTTGTTTATATTTTTCCTTTTTTCTTTGTGAGCATTCAAAAAATAAAAATAAAAAATTCTTTGTTTGGTTAAATAGTGTTGGTTTGCATTGCTAGCTAGGAAAAGTATTTGCTTTCATAAGTTATTGACGGTTTACTTAGATCATAAGTAGCTCATAGTCAAGTGAAATCCTGCTTTGATTTTGTTGTTCAAATATCTTAGAAAATTTTTAGTTTGAAAAGTTGTTTAAGATTTGATTCAAGAAGAAGTTATTTTGTTTCAAGCTTTCTGTTTATTTTTCTTTCATCTTTCAAACATCACTAGTTTCACTTTCATAACATTTGACTTAAGACAAGTCATAAAAATTAATGCTAAATCTAAAATTCATTAGACTTTTTATGTTTGTAGGGTCAACCAACTAGTTTAGGGTTAGGGCCTTGAATTAGGTTGGAGAGGAAACTCTTCAATTCCATTAAATCAAACATTGGATTCTGAGTTAGGAAGTGTCAAAGTCTAGTATCGTGAAAGTTATCTGGGACCCCCCTCTAACACAGGGGCTAGACATGAGGTCACGTGCAGAAAGGTAGCAGAGATAACCCCTCCAAAGCTGGACCAATCGTAGTGGAGAACACATATAGAGGGCTTGCCTTGGGATTTCGTCGATTGCATTTTCCACAGAGCTTAATGGGTCTCGAATCCGTTCAAGGTCCTCAGTTTTCTTCCATACCACTTTCCTTCAATACCCTTGACAAGTTTCGGGCTCGATACCCTGCTCATTGTGGTCTACCCGACTTTTGACTATACCCGCCTGGTGATTGTTCACGCGCTGGCAACCTAGTTTCTTATCTTTTTAGAGACATACACAGGTGACTGCGGGGGTATACCGTGGTGCCTAGGACAGACATCGGGCCATGATTTGCAGAGTATACCCAGAGGGTGCTTCCATGTTCGAGTTGCACTTACACCGGTAATTTTCTCTAGTGTTGGTTGTTGTAACTATTCTTCCAACTAGTTTAGTGTTTTCTTGTTTTATCTTGGAGGGACCTTTTTAGTGTGTGTTGTTTTTTGAACAAATAGAAATCCCTAGTGTATCTTTGATCTTCTCACATAGTGGAGGATCATTAGCTCCGTCCATCATGAATTCTTCTGGGCCTATCACCGGTTACACTTGCACCACCTCCACCACCACTAAGGCGAAATCTAGACCAACAAGGGTCTTTTGAAGCGACCGGATCACAAGAAATTGTACCCGAACAACATCCGGAGGAAACGATCGTTTTAGACTTTGGAACAAAAGCTCTTGGTCCATCCAAAACTCCAACCACTGATATTTTTTCACCCATCATCACACCGATTCACCCTTACAAGTGCCAGACAGTGTCGCACGCAGTAATGGAAACAAATGCCGCCACTTCTTCCGGGAATTCTTCATTTCCCACTACGGTTGTCACCACAGGGGATTTTCCACCTCCTAACCCACCGTCACTAGTCCGAGCCACCATGGTCTTGACCACCTCTACCTTGAACAGTGGTCCAATACCATCTATGGTGGCGGCCACTGCCCCTTTCACACTGAGGGCGACAGGCCCTCCGTTCTTATACGGGATGCCTAACTCAGGTACAAGTCCTATACTTTCCTACTCCAATTTACATACTTTAGGTCTAGGGGTAGGGAGCTCTAACGCTCCTTTGCAAGGACACGTGGGGGGCACTTCAACTCCTTTTAACGCTTTCCCTTATGGGGGAGTTCATATACCTACTTCGTCCCCTTTGCTCGGTGGCACCCACCACCAATCTGATGGGCCACCCACACACCATAGTTTATTTGGAGAAGGGATTCAAGGACCACCTTCTCATAATATGCCAGTCAGTTCGACACCATTTTCTTTCATTGATGCATTTGGTAACAATGCTTTCTCATCAGCTGCTTTCCCGACTGGGGGAAACCTCGATTATGGACAACCTATTCCTATGCAGGGTACTATTCCTGCATAGGGGGCAAACCTAGGAACTTCCTCTGCATCAGGACCTTGGAATTCTTGGTAGGAATCAGTTCCCTCATCTGAAATGTCGATCTGGGGCAATTATGTTCACAACCAATGGAACCCCGGACAAGGTACTAAGCATATGCCTATGGGATCGGCACGGGGAAACCCTTCCCAAAGTCCTCCGAATGTAATGCACGCCCAACCATCTACGTCCTATTTTTGGAATCAATTGATGATGTCTCCTCACACACAGAACCCATACACTTGTTGGAAGATTGGTTGTTGTCATTGATGTCAACCCTAGTCATGGGTTTTGGACCACAAGATTGATGAAGTTATTTGGACATGAAGGAAAATGCACATGTAGATACAAC
>JZKD02S1453796.1:771928-849679 GCA_000966675.3 Picea glauca
TCATATATATTGTGCATGGTGTATTGTGGTGTATTGGTGTAACTCTTATACTATTGTTCATTTCTCATTGGATATAATTGAATGGTTTAAGTATAAGTTGGAAAATGTTTTTAAAATTGTACTTGATACTGATTCACCCCCCTCTCAGTATCAACAACACTGGTCATGGACATGGTTTTTACCAGAACTCAGGCCAACATCTGAAATTTTCCTGGCAACCTGGTGCCATTCAAACTCCAGGTCCCTTTTTCCATGGTTATCACCAACAACCCAAACTACCTTTCCTAGAAACCTTGCATTTTCTAGACTTGACAAGGTTGTTGAATGACCCTATCTGTCACGACCCACGTTGACCCCCTTTGCTGACGAAGTTGCCTTCGGACATACCAAAGTTCAAGGCCAAGCCTAATGAATATCCAAGAGATAATGTGAACTCTTTTCACTTTTGGTGCTCGTCTAATTCGTTAAAGGATGACTCCATACAGTTGTGATTGTTTCAACGTACTCTCATTGGGAGTGCCACAAAATGGTACATTGAGCTCGACCATTCAATATACTCTTCCTTCGGCGAATTGGCTATGGCTTTCCTCAACCATTTCCAATTACCTGTGCAATACGATGTCGGCATAGAATTGATGGCCAATTTCGAACAAACAAAAGAAGACCATATCTCTGATCACATCCAAGAATGGAGACACCGAAAGAGTCTAATTAAGGTGCCATTCCCACCAATCCTCCTACTTGAGTGGTTCCTTAAGTCTTTGGTCCCACAGTTATCCAAAGACATCGCGACATCGTGAGTGTTTTCCGAAGAAGATGCCATCATGAGAGCTCAACAGCTTGAGCTAATCTACTCTCAGTCTAGTTTATTATATGAGATCTTTCCAAATGCGCCATGCTCAATACTTGATAAAACTAGACAGAGAGCTAGACCACATGCTGATGGTATCGTGGGTTCAGCACAAACAAAGCTCGTTGAAAAACTGATGAAACAATTGCAACAATTATCTATAGAACACACAACGGCCACCCAGACAACTATTTTGGCTGCTCCCCCTACCCAAACATCGAATGTACACAGTGTGCAATCAACAAATCCAAAGGCCACCAAACAGCTCGAAGGAAAGAAAAAACAATGAAAGAAGGGTAAGGGGGATAAGAAACCCACTAATAATGATGGTGGGTGAAACACTGAGAAATGAAAGGCGAGGTATCCATGCAACCTGTGCGTAGAAGACCACCCGACCCACCAATGTCCTCGGCTTGCAGTGGCCCAAAAGTTTGTGACACAACAACAACCTGTTTTATTAACCAATCCATTTCAACATGGGAAAAACCTAACCCAAGCCTCTACAAGCACGGAAGGGGGCAGTAAAGGACCCTCTCCATCTTCAAACAATCCCGCATCCGTGAATGTGTATATGATGAAGGGTGATGCTTTTATGTCGACTAAAGCGCATGACTAAAGTAAACCAAGCACTTTTGCGAAGGGCAAAGAAGCTGAACTCCCATCTCTTCCTCTCCAAATCGGGAAGACTTTGGGAGAAACAATAACACACATCCCAAAAGGCACGTTCAAGAAAGATTCTCACAACCCAAATGCAAGGGCCGCCCAGAACTATTCCGTGGTGGAGGATTTGTCTCAAACCCTTTGTACGTTGTCCACTTTGGAGGTCCTCATAAGCTTCCCTTCCTAGAGGAAATATTTGTTAGCCACTTTAGGATCTATCGAGACTTGTAATCTGGGTACAATCATTCTAGATACAACCAACTTAAAACCTCGTCTTCCTTACCACGTAGCATTTCAGATAGTAGTGGCTCACCTCACAAAAACTTTTACTCGGAACATTTTCCGTACAGTGGTTGATGAGGGTGCCTCGACATGCGTTATGTATTTGGCATGTTGGAAGGCCATTGGCCAACCCGTTTTGTCTGCATCACGTACTCTTCTCATTGCTTTCGACGGTTGTTCGTTCCGACCACATGGAATCATTCCAACATTTCCCATGCAGTTAGCAGGGAAGACTGTGTGCATTGAGGTAGAAGTTAGGAAGGAGTTGGAATTATGCCATGCAAGCAGTGGTTGCTACAATTTTCTGGGTCTTGTTGTTTCCACACGAGGACCAGATTGTGACCATTGATCAATTGTCTTTCTCCAGACCTGACCCTTCATTGGGGGTATCCATTGTCCCGATGATTGATAATCCCCATCCGGGTGTAGTCAACGTAGGGGTTGGTTTGTGCCCATCTTTGATGGCTACCTTCGATTACCCACCCCCTCAAGGTGATGTCAGGTTCATATCTGACCACCATAAGGTTAATATTTTCCAAGTTTCATCATTTCGCATGACTTACTTCAATGATCCATGGATACTTCCTTCCCCATCGGCCACAATGGAAGGGATAGGGCACCTTGGCATGTCCATGCCCTTGTCCGTAGCCAAAGTAGCGTACTCTTTAGTCCAACAAGCTTCGGTTGACACAGATCCAACTCCTGCACAAGAGTTAGATCCGATTCTAGATCCTATTTGAGTTCAAGGCTCTCTCCTTGATACTGATTCATTAGACTTACTCTTGCCCTCCAACGAAGCAATAATTGAAGCAATGACTAGTCCGAACAAACCCTGGGATGATCTCCATCACAGATCATACTTTCTCCCAGAGTTAATAAGAATCGAAGTCGGAGAATTCACCTTGACTATAAATGGAGATAGGTCTTGTCCTATTAATCCCTTAGCTACACATGATATTTATGCCGAAGGTAATATGGCAAATATCGCTAAAACCATACCGATTAATATCTCCAGAACCCCTGGCATGATGGAGAATGTTTTCGTTGGAGTGGAATATTCCCCCGGAGAGATTCAAATATACACAGATCTATTTAAAGAATTACGTGATGTTTTTTCTTGGTCTTACGAGGAAATGCCAGGCATCAATCCAAAAATAGTCAAACATGAAATCACAACTTATCTGGATGCCAAGCCTGTTCGGTAGAAGCTTCATCCAGTTAATCTCAGGAAAGTAGAAGCCATTAAGGTTGAAGTTGAGAAATTGCTAAAAGACGATTTTATCTATCCTATCCAGTTGACCCAAAGGGTGTCAAATTCTGTGCCGGTCAATAAGAAACAGGGCATGATTAGTTTATGTATGGACTTCCATGATTTGAACAAGGCCTATCCAAAAGATAATTTTCCCACACCATTCATTGACTAGATAATTGATGAATGCGCAGGTTGCGAGGCCTTTTCTTTTATGGATGGTTTTTTGGGATATAATCAAATACTAATCAAACCCGAAGACCAGCACAAAACAACATTCATTTGTCCATGGGGTACATTCGTGTATCGTAAGATGCCCTTTGGTCTCAAAAATGCTGGAGCGACCTTTCAGTGGGCCATGTATTTTTCTATCCATGATCTCAAGCATATATTCAAGGCCTATTTAGATGATTTAGCATCTCGGTCTCACAAGAGAACGGATCATCCCACACACCTTTGACTTATCTTTGAGCGATGTTGCTACTTCCAGATTTGCTTGAATCTAAACAAGTGTAGATTTTGTGTAACATCAGGACGTTTTTTAGGTTTCATAGTGTCAACAACAGGGATCATGATCGATCCTCTCAAGGTTGAGGCAATAGTTCAGTTTCCTCCCCCATGCACAATGCTTCAACTTCAGAGTCTCCAGGGAAAGGCGAATTTTTTAAGGCGTTTCATCACCAACTATGTCGAGATCACAAAGGGATTTATGCACTTACTGAAGAAAGATGTTCCTTTTTGCTGGGACAATGTCGCTCAATGCTCCTTCGAAGCATTGAAACATGAACTCACAACTTCCCCTCTGCATCGGCCACCCAACTATAACAAAGATTTCTTATTATACCTGGTTGCAGCGGAGTCAACCATTGACATGGTATTAGTTCAGGAAGATGATTTGTTGTCAGGATATGTGATCTATTACCTGAGCCGAGGCCTAGTCGGACCGGAACTCAATTATTCTCATATAAAAAAAATTGTGTTGGCATCAATCCATGCTGTTCAATGGTTCTGTCATTACGTTCTATTTCACAGAAATAGGAAAAACTATCAGTAGATGGATAAGCATCCTCCAGGAATTCGACTTAGATTTTGTTTCAGCGAAATCCAAAAAGACACGGGTCTTTGCAGAACTTATTTCTGAACTTCCGGTTGAGTCAGGTGATGTTATGCTCGAAGAGTTGCCTATCAGAGGAGATATGTTTTTGATCGCATCTTCGAATCCCTAGTATGGATATATACTTATCTATCTCCAGACTTTGAAGTGCCCCACCTCTTCTTCTCATGATGAGCTTCACCGTATATGCCATTAGGCCAAGAATTATCTCATACTCGATGATATGTTGTATTGAAGAGGTGTAGACTGCATCCTGCACCAATGTCTCACTCACGAAGAAGTAGTTATCGTGCTTAATGATTGTCATACCAGAGCATGTGGTTGTAATTTGTCTGGGTTGGCAACAAGCCAAAAGATTTTACGAGCAGGTTACTTGCGACACTAATCAAATATTGTATCAAATCGGTCAAGAAGTGCCACCCATGTCAGATCTTCTCTCGGAAGATGAGGGCACATCTGGCTCCCATGTTTCCTATCATCACAGTTGGTCCCTTCACCAAGTGGGGGATTGATTAGACTAGATGCAACCCTCCTTTAGCTAGGGAGCACCTTTATATCATTGTAGCTGTAGACTACTTCACAAAGTGGGTCAAAGCTATGCCAACATTTAAAGATGATGGGGAGACTGCAGCTCTCTTTTTATTTAACCAGATAGTAGCAAGGTTTGGTGTCCCGAGAGAGATTGTCACTGACCATGGTAGTCACTTTCAGAACCATATGATGACCGAGTTAACATCAAATCTTGGGTTGTGGAAAGAACATTCGTCACCCCACTACCCCAAAGAAAATGGTCAGGTGGAAGCTGTAAATAAATCTCTTAAGACCATCCTACAGTGAACAATCAACTCAACCAAGTCAAATTGGCATTTGATGTTATACTCAACATTATGGGCTTACCGAACATCTGTTAAGACTGCAACCATTTTCTCACTTTTTCAACTCATTTAGAGGCTGGAAGCAGTCTTGCCTATATAATGTCATATCCTGTCCCTAAAATTGGCAGTACAGTTATTTCCATACACTTCTCCACTTGAAGAATGGTTATTATACATTGAGTGGTTCAATGAGCAGTGTCGTGATACGGCCCTAGCCAACAAGTCTCACAAACATAAAGTCAAGTCTCAGTATGATTGGTTCGTTCGTCCTCAGGTTTTCTCTGAAGGCAACCTTGTCCTAGTCTATAACCAAGATAAGGACCTTCTGGGGGTAGGAAAATTAAAACCCATGTGGTTCGGACCTTTCATCATAAAAGAGGTTCTAAAAAGGGGCGCTTATCATCTGGTTGACTTTGAGGGAAATGCTTTGGTGGAGCCTAGAAATGAGCTCTACCTCAAGAAGTATTACTCATAGGTAGGTCACCTTGGGTAACTTTTTGTACCATATGTATAGTATTTGTACTATTACTTTCTAGTTTCTTTTAGTATTATGGACGTGTCCTTTTTGATGTTATCTTTTGTCACTGTGGTAGATGTCAAGTGAATCAGAGGTGTTCATTGGGTACGCAGATGGTGCTAGTTGGCACACTCAGAGGCTTACCTCTGCAGCTTGGGTAATTTTTACACCTCGAGGCCAGTTATTATCTTCCGAAGGTATTTTCTTAGGTGACACCACAAACAATGTCACTGAGTACAGTGCATTGATTGAGTTGCTTCGTGACGCCTTGTCATTTGGTATCTCTCATCTCTGGGTCTATTTTGATGCTTAGCTGGTTGTGTCTCAATTAAATAGAGTCTACCATGTTCATGATCCAACTTTACACCAACGATTCCTTAGGGTACGACTCTTAGAATGAAAATTTGATTATATTACATATTTTCATGTTCCTAGGAGATTAAACCTAGTTATAGATACTCTATCTAATCAAATTTTAGACTGGCATCTTGCACACATATAAAAAGACATACACATAAACATGTAAATACATTTTTAAAGGCAAATATGATCCATAAGACACAAAAATAAATAAAAATCCATATATAATATCATAAGCACCAGAGTACATAGGTGGACAAAAGCGCCTCAAAAAATATGACCAGTAACGAGTCATAGGGCTTATGCCCTCAAACAATATATATAGGTGGAGCTATCAAAGTCTAGACTAACTAAAGTTAGGGCCTGTGGGCCCTATTGTAATAATCAACAACGTTTTCGAAATGCTGAAACAGTCGAACCCACGTCTATGGTGCCCCCACTACATGAGGCTGGATGGATGGTGGAAGATCCTCAATCTCTGCCATAGGGATGGTGCGAGTGACCGAGGTAAAATTTCACTCAAATCGTCTCAAAACCCTCTCAGCCTCACTGGCTGGAAGCTCTCCTGTTGTTGCTGGTCCCCTTGTGGCGGCGGGTGCAACACTTGGCCAAGGACGACGCATGTTCCTCGCATAATATGCAGGTCATGAGGGTCCCACATTTGCACACAATAGACACATATCTGTCAAATAATCTGGTATAAAAAATGATATATACAAAAAACCACATAAAAATTATATATGTTTCAAAAAAAAAATGATGCAAACTTACCCATCTCGCCTTGCTCCTCACCTGGAAGTACAGGGATCTTGAGATCTCTCGAGACATCAATCCCAGCATAAGGATAATCCTCTATGGTTGGGGTCTGCTGCGACAACCAAGCAAATAAGTCATCATCAAAGGACTCATTGGTCCTTCCACCACCCTGTCATGGAAGAAACACTGCCCATCTACAAACCACGGGAAGAGAGGCATGATGTCCTCGTACCACCACTCGAGGACTAAAACTAGGAACTCTTTCAAAGAAGAAAGAGCATAGAATCATCCTGAACCCAAAGTTCCTCTGCATCCACAATTGACAATTTATCAGCTGCCTCATCATGCAATCCAACAGTGTAGTGCTCCAGTCAAATATATGTGCATTTAAGCACTGGAATGCATAGTTCATCTGTGCATGGGATGCCTGATGTAGCACTACAGAACCAGTCATCCACCCAATAAGAAACACAATAACTTGCAGTGATAAATCGGTGATCTTTCTTATTGGCACTTGCGAGCTCAATCTGTCTGTACCAGCCTCACAATAAAGTCCTATCAATTCTGATATGTTATGAGGCCCCAAAGGAAATGTCTGGAAGGTGACTGGTTCCCCTCTCCTGGAAAGGCCAATCAAAAAGTATATGTCCTCTATAGTAGGCACCAGTGATTGCCCCTCTAACATAAAATCTTCTGCGTTAGGGTTCCAGTATTCAACCAAGGCATTCAGTAGCCTAGGTTGTGCTCTCATGAAAGGACACAAAAAAAAATTGAGAAAACCACATTTCATTAACATTGCCACAATGTTAGGGTCTTCCTCAACTAGTGCGTTGATATCTTCATGCTCTTGTTCTCTCCATTTCACATACATCCTGCACATGGGAAAATTTTCATAGGGTTCTCGGAGTCTCTAAAATCTGGACTGCAAGACTTTGATCCTCTTTCCTGATTGGTTCTCCACAAGAGCTTTGAACTCTTGGAACCATGTGAAGATCTCACTCTTGGCCTTCAAGAAATAGATCCAAGTATTCATCGAGTAGTCATCAATAAATGTGAGATAATACTCACAACCACTCAAGGACCTCTGAGTCATGGGCCCACACACATCCGTGTGTACTAAATCTAGTATCCTAGCTGACCTGGTGTCACTGTTGGGGAACGATGCCTTGGTAAACTTGCCAAGTGCACACCCTCTGCAAACATCCTGATTCTCTATGATGATATGTGGCACTCTGTTCATAACCTCTCTCAAGCCTCCAAGAGCCCCATGATGTAGGTGGGCCATCCTACAAGGCCATAACTCACATAACTGTCTGTTGTTGTCGTTTCTCACTGCCAATGAATGAAGTGGATGAAAAAGAAATATGAACAGTTTCCCCTCTCTCACTCCAATCACATGTCCAGAGGCTAGTGAAGAACCCTGAGGATATGGGTGGCATGCCATCTCTCTAACAGGAAACTGTGCCAACCCTTGCAACTCTGACAACTCTGTCATCTCCAAGAGAAATCTCAATCTCGACCTCGGAGTCTTTGAGATCAGAAAAGTAATCTCGAAAACCAGTCATATGGCTCAAAGCCCCGCTATCAATATACCAGATACAAGGTGTCATCTCAACTGAATTCCAACATATGAGGAAAGCACACCCTCTCTGAAATTGTGTCTGAAATTATAACTCCTCTACTATAGCTGCGATACCACCCTTCTTCTTCTTCCTATTCGAGAACCGTCCAACATATTGCCCAAACTTCTTACAAACAAAGAACTTCAGTTTTCTCATATCTCTCTTCTGACCACTGCCCTGACCACTGTTGCTCTCTACTCCTCCACTCCCTTATGGTTGGCCCCCAAACATGGGACCTTACCGACCCCCTCGACCAACCTTCTTATTTCCCTTTGTCCAAAGAGTAATATCCTCCTCACCCTAACAAATATGCTACTTCTTATGTTGCCTCTATCCAAAAGCCTTGACTGCTAACCGAATCTCCTCCTGGATGAAGTCATCTCACATCCTCTCCCATGTAGGCATGACCTCTTGAGAAATAATGCCCCATAAAAATGGACCCCACGGTTTGGTGAAGCTATTCATAGCTTGCTTCACCAAAGAGTTAGGGTTCAAAATATCTCCGATGACTGCCAGATCATCTCTGATATGAGTGTAATGACCAAGGAATGAATTTATCGACTCATCCTTGAGTATTCAAATTCCCTGGAGTCGGTCATGAAGAACCATGATACATTTATCATTGGAGCTCTCATAAAATTTGCATAGAGATGTCCAAATCTCATATGCACAAGTCTTCCCCATCAAATGGGGTATAATATGGTCATGAACTACATCACAAATGGTCCTCTTCGCCTTGCTGTTCCTTTTCCTGAACTTTTCCACCAAGATGGGAGCAGTGACAGGAATGGGGGGAACAGTTTCCTTGACTATGTCCCATAGCTCGAGGTCCTATAAGACAAAGACCATCCTCGTCTTCCAAGGTGTTCAATTGCTAGCCCCTGCTATCCTATCCTTAACTCGCATTTGAGATGCTGACATGTATGCAAACTGGAATCCCCAACTGATGCTCACTCTGCCAAGGGAAAAAACTGTCTCACTCTTGTCAACATAGGTGTGAAAAGAGACAAGTGTAATCTGACCTCAGTCCTAACAAAATAGGTGTGAAAAGAGGTCAACGTCAAATCAGCCTCACTCCTACTGTGTAGGTGTGAAAAGAGACAAATGACAAGTGTCCAAACTTCCCAAAAATCCTCTGAAAAATTCTACCATCTGACAACCACTGAATGAGTCAATGGTTGTCCTCAAAAAATCTTTGAGAAAGATATATATGACAGCCACTAAAATGTTGTCCCAACTGTCCAAAAATTCAGCCACCGAAGCTCTGATACCATGTGAAAAATCCAGGTCCTATAAGCTTGCCTTCTTGGTCTTTCTTGGACCAAAGAAAGGCTCTAAGTTTCAATTGTCAAGTAATGCATTTTCTGTTGTTTTCTAACAGAAAATAGTCCAAAGATTTCTTGCTAATTTGTTACGATTATGTTCTGAATTTTGGGTGCTCTAGCATGTCATTTTTGTCACCATAAATTAGTACATGCATCTCAAAATAAACATAACACACCTAAGCATAGTTTACTGTTGAAAATGAAACAGATCTAAGAGAGTAATACATGCATTTGTAGACACAGGTATTTTTAGTCAACATGACCCTGGATAAAACCCCCCTGGGGAAAACCAGTTTGAAATATGTATGTATATATGAGGAAAGCATAATGTGGAATACAGTAAGTACAATATATGAAAAAAATTGATACAATAGAAACTCCAATTGTGCTGATATACAAGCTCAAAATCACCAGATGCGCCCCAGAATGGTGTGCTCCTCATGCAAACTGCCAGAACCACTGAATCTGCTCCATCTGCCAACTCTGAGCTCAGATATGGAAACCCCTCCACAACAATGAAGCTATGTTGAATGGCTATCCTCTATAACTGATCTCACTACCATCTGATGGCTAGAAGTCTCTCTACAGTTGATGCACCCCAATCTGGAAATGCGCCCTCCTTAGAAGTAGAACCTCTCTAGTAAATAAGCTATGGCATATGATGCAAGCCTCCCTCCATGAAAGCAAGCACCCTAGCTCAAGTCTCCTCTCAAAACTAACCTCATCTCCATCCTCCAAGAGCTCCTCTCTCAACAAGAAAATGAACAAGTGAAGAATGCACCCTCTTTCACCCTTTGCGCCCCTCTTTGACATCCATTAGGAAACCTAAAATATGAAGGGTTGATATCATCTCATCTCCCATATAATCGATGGTTGAGATCTCCCCATTCATATTTAAGTCACAAACCCACTTTCGGTTAAGTTTCCTAATTCAACTTTATGTCTCTAATTCACCCCTTTGTGAATTAATAGTCATTTTAGGCCAAAATGACTAAATTTCACTTTAGACAAAGTCAAAGTGAAATTAGACAAAAGTACAAGGTACAAAGTGTAATGTCCTTCCCTCATGTGCTAAGGAGGTCACAAGCACATGGGGAACACCTCCCAAGGTACAAAAATCAACAAAGAACACTATGCCTAGAATTCTTTACCCATTCCACCTTAGATTCATTACATGACTTAGATGGGGTCTTCTTGGTAAACATTCCTTGACTTGAGGATTGGCCTACACAATATGGCACCTTGAGACCCCTCCCACACCTAAATTTGGTAAATTTTATAAGGTCTTTGAGAATTTATTTAATTTTAAAAGGGGGACTTGATGTATGTTTTTGGTGTAAATGTGTTGAACTTGCACATAATAGATATATCTAGAAAATAATACACACATTTGCAGAGAGAAAATTGAGAAAGAAGAAGCAAGAGAGAAAGAATGGAAGAATTCTCATTAACTGTTTTCCACACTCAAAGAGTGAATAATTTACAATAGATATAGGATATGTGAGTAACTAATGAGCCATAGTGGTGGTCTAGAGTGATCTGGACACACACAATCAGTTACGGGAGTGAACTGCCACCTAGTCTAGTCTCTCGGGCAATTACAAGAGTGAACTGCCACCTAGTTCAGTTAATTAGTCAACTAGTCTTTAGTTAACTGACTGAAGAAAGAGTAGTGAAGAGTTAACTCATGGAATCAAGCCTAATGCACCAGTTTGGTGATGATCCCAAGGCAATGTCGAATTAGCATGGTGATGATCCCAATGTTGCATGGTGATAAAACCAATGCAACATCTAAACTTGACTCAACTAGTCAAACTGAAGTGTCAACTGAAAGAGAATATTCTCCAAGTGGAATATTCTCACCTAAAATATAGGAGACTGGATAATGACAAATTATGACTAATAAACAAGGAAAACCTTAGGAAAAATAAATMCTAGGTSTGTGTGAAGTAACTCMAACAYTCRKGTGGTTCYTGTATTATGTGTGGCTTAATTTCCATGATTCATGTGACTTGTGGACCCTTGGAGGGCATACTTGTTTATCTTTGTAGGACCTTTCCCACAGGTTGGASATTGAAACCCACATGAGGAAGACAATGGATGATTAACRTTGCACCTARAGGATACARGACGTTKCCTTTGGAGGCACATTTGCATCACTAGAGKAAGAKGYCACACCCTTCTCCACTTGGACATTGACCTCTCGGGGCCTAAGATGTCACCTCCTATCCCTTGACATCACCTTGRAGGGATAGAGTTTGATGCATGAGATGGTTCTAGAGGTGGMTTGATAGRAGAGGACCATGGMAGGACATTTTGGAATGACACATGRCCTTYGGAGGCCCAACATMTCCTTTCCCATGCTTGACATTGCACGTGGAGAGCCTAYGTCACCCTCTTAAGGGAATGACATCACCCTTATAGGGTTTTATTTCAAGTAAAAAAWTAAATTTTRTATATTTCAAGGATAAATTTAAGGGGWTGRCCCTCTTATGTAGAGACATGACTTTTAATTGAAGTCTTTTGGATGGCTAGGGTTTCCATATAAATGTATCTAGCCAASATTCATTTTGTCATCACATTCCTCTCAATTGTGAGAGCAATAAGTYTGAAATTTTCTCCTTATCCTTGGTTATCTCTCTCTTCTACACATGCGCCTTGCTTGGAAGGTCAAGTTATAGATGTATTTTGYTGATTTTTGGATGGTRTTTCTGCAATTAAGGTTTTTTCTTGCCATATATTGGTGAAGTAAGTAAATTTATGCAATTTATTTCATGTTATTGAATGTTTCACAGTGAATATTTACTTGTTCATATTGAATATTTTGCTTTGAAAAAACTTAAGAGAAGAGAATAAGTTCTTCATCCTCTCACAAGGTTAATATTATTGATGCAGGAGCATCGTCAGCAAAGACCACATGGAGGGACAACTCAACACCATAGTGTGCCTTTTTAAATTAATCGGAATCTAAAAGCCGACGTTTATTTTGTAGATCCATTTTGAACGGATGATTGAAGAAGAGAAAAAGGTTTGGAAACTGAATGATTGCCAGAGGTCTGGGAGTTTCACTCTCAGTCTTGAATGTAATGGAGCTTGAGTAGTTGTTAGTTGTTACTTTGATAGGAGAGGTACTCGAAGGGAACCCTAGGAAACTTCCAGTATATGTAGTTGCATGGCATGCCCAAATGAGGTTGTTGGAGGAGTATTTTCATTAAATAGGAAGTATAATAGTTTGTTTTGAGAGAGTTGAGACTCTGTTAAAGTCCAGCCTACACATATTGTAATCAAACATTCATCTTAATAGAAAGAAATCAATTTTTCCTGCATATGAACTTTATGTGTGTTTATGTATTTTCATTCATTGTTATGCTTTTATATGTCATTCATGTTTTGAATGTATGAACTGGTGAAGAATTGAATAAGTTTCAATTGCTTCTCTTCTTTGATTTTTTGAGTGAAAGGAGTGCACATAGTCCGCAAGGAGTGCATTGATAGAGGTGAATTAACGTTAGAGAAGCTAATGAGATGTATCATTGATCTTCATCAGGAGAAGTGCAATGAGTGCACAGGAGCAATTATGTATTGAGTTCAGAGAGAGACAGGGTTATAGAACGCTCTGTAAAGAGGAGCTCTGCAAGGTGTGCATCGAGCAAGAGGAACGCCAGGAGGGCAAGAATAATTTATTTTCAATAAATCCTTCGGATCTGAGTTTGAAGAAATCCCAAAAATGTGAGGAGTGCATGGGAAATCAAAATCCCCCAAGGATCATGCTCATAAGGGATATCACTTTTCATAAGTGCAGAAGAGACCCAATAGACGGACTCGAAGGAGGAGCAAAGGTCAAATCCTTTGGATACCTAGAAAATCTTCTAAGGCAGAGGAAGTCAGAAGCTCAGGAGGGAGAGTGAAAATGGTCATTGGATCACCGATTCACAGGACCAACAACCGTATGATCAAATCAAGGTGCAAGAGCCTTAGCGTTTTTCAAATGCAAGAGAGGGAACATGCTAAAGTTCTGAAGTCCCGAAATAATTTGGGACCATCTGATCATCCGAAGTAAATGTCAAGTGTCGGATCATCCGAAGTAGATTTGAACCGTCAAATCTAAATAATAGGTGGCACAAATTTGTGGATCCCGGGTAAAGACCCAAAGTAAACATCAATCGTCTGATCCAGAGGGCAGGTGGCATAAATCCATGGACTCTAGGTAAATACCTGAAGTAAATATCAATCGTCCAATTTAGGAGAATTAGATTCGAATCATTGGTTTGGAAGAGACAAATCTCAGCCGTCAGTCTAGAAGAACCGTCAAGATCGTAAGATCGATGGTCACACTCGATTGCGGGTCCAGAAAGTGCCCATATGTTGAAATTTTGAGGGCGGGCCGCAATTTCAACCACGGTATCAACAAAAGGATACGTGGTGCCTTGTAGTGAGCTATAGGGCGAAGAGCAGGTTGGCCTAAAACCACCCTTGGCCGCGCTTGAAATCACTCACTTTCGCAAGGTCATAGCCTAGGGGAATATGTAGGAAGGGATAATGGAGAGGACCTAGTGCCCGCAAATTGAAGAGCACCTAGAGCACTAAGAATAAGGCCCACAAGTTCCATAGAACCTGCGCCAGAGGACTGAAGGGGCCTGTGTTAATTCACAAATGAGACCATTACAGTCTTAGAGATCCAATTCGGTTTTGAATTGAAGATCCTAGACCGGGAGGTCATGCAACCCCAAGGAGAGCAGGGGGGTCTGCATCAAGTGGCATCAGAGCTCAGATTTTTAATTTTTGTAGCAGAGAGTAGATAAAGAAAATACTTTGATACCATCAAGTGGTATCAGAGCTGAAATTTTTCTTGTATACAGCAGGTAGAAGAGGAAAAGGAGATAGTCTGATATCATCAAGAGGTATCAACATTGATTTGTCTGTATATTTCGGACGAAGGAGATAGAGAAGACAATATGACTACATCAAGTAGTATCAATAAATAAATTGTGTCTACAGATTGTATGCAGAGGTGAAAAGGTGAATTGAAATAATATGATGAAATCAAATGGTCTCAGAATCTGGAGTTTTCCTATAGAACAACAGGTAAAGGAAAAGGGACAGAGTATCGGTGCTCTGTAAATATTGTTGCAAAATGTGTAGCAAATGGTAGATAGAAGGAGGGTTGAAGACAAACAAGATGACTACTGAAGGCCATAAGTATGGTAGAGGAGCAGACCACAAGAATAAAAGTAAGGAAAAAATTCACAAGGAGCTCATTGAGATAAGAGAAAGAATGGAAGAGTTGACATTGAAGATGGAATAGGAGACAAAGTTACACTGGAGGTACAAATGGCCTCTGAACATGAAGGTAAAATGGCTTGTTCAAAAGTTGATCGCTAGAAAATAGCAACAAGAGTTGAGGAAGTGGATGAGGCATGCTAAAACCCTCAGTGAAATAGAGGAGGAACTGATTCAAATCCGTGAATCGGAAATTGGGAGACACCTCAATGATGAGGAGGAGATGAGATCAGATAAAGATCTCATAAACTGCCAAGAGAGCAGAGATGGATTTTCATATTGCCAGGTGGGAAATGAAATGAGATCATTGGAGGATCTCATAGAATGTCAGGAGGACAACAGTGGAAATTCATATTGCCAAGTGGGAAATGATATGAGATTAGCAAGAGATCTCATAAACTGCCAAGAGGGAAGAAATGGACTTTCAAGTTTCCAGGTGGGCAATAGAAAGAGATCAATGGAATATCTCATATACTGCCAGAGGAGCAATGCTGAAAGTTCAAATTGCCAGGTGGGAAATGAGATGGTATCGATTGATCAGATAGACTGTCAAGTGGGCAGAGATAAAATCCCAATTTGTCAGGTGGGAAAGGGAGAAGAGATGAACTCAGTTGAGAGTTCATATCATTGAGTGTTGATGTAATAAGATCAGAGGTGTGTTTTGATCATTGGGGGAATTCAAATATTCCTGCAAAATAGTCCAGTAGAGGATAATACAAGTGTTACACATGAGGAGGTAGTGCAAAAATAATATAAGAAAGAGGCCATGGAGACAAATGATTTTAAAGCTAACTATGTCTGTGATGCAGGTGTAGCAGAGGAAAGACAACTAACAAAGACTATCAAATATGAGGAGAAGGAGAAGACATTGATGTTTGCCCCAACAGAAAAAGAGGAGAATTCAGATGAATTGATCACTCAATGGGAATATATAAATATGTTGGAGGATTTGTTGGATAATCCAGAACCAAAATATGGCTTCCAGGAGACAGTCATGCAGATTTTAGGAGAAGAGCATTCAACAGAATTGCTCAAATTTTTTAGCCAAGAAGCTTAAAGGGAGATAACTGCAGCATTAGAGCTTGCAGAAGAAGAGGAAGCAGACAACACATATGTTGTTGAGTTGTATGAGGAATTATAATCCCATAAGAGAAGAGTAAATATGTGGAGTAGGCATCTCCAACATGTCAAATTGGAAACAGGTGGAGGAACATACCATCCTGGGGAGCAACTGGAGGAATTTGGAGTTGAACCAACACAAGAGGAGATGAAAAAAGTCAGTTTGTCAGAGGAGGAAGATGAGAAGCAACTCAATGGTGAGATTACAGAACTGGAGTCTAAAACAGAGTGGCCAACTAATGCCATAGAATATGAATATAACATGAAAGTTCATATTGATCAGATTGGTGAAGAGGAGAAAGAGCACACATTTCAATGTTCCCAAGAGATGGAGAAAGAAGAGCATTCGGTGGAATTGCTCAAAAAATTTCATCCAAGGAGATAAGAAAGAGACAACTGTAGAATGCAAACCTACAGTAGAGGAGGAAGAAACATATAGCATGGATCTTGTTTATCTGTGTGAAGAGATAGAGGCCCTGGAGAGAAGGGTAAAAATTCAAAAGAATCTTATCCAACAAGTGAAGTTGGAAATTGATGGAGAGAAAAGGAAACAGAGCATATTCTAAGGTGGAAACCATCCAATGGACCAGATGGACAAAGAAATAGAGGAGATAAAGAGATTTATGTTGGAAGCAGTCATTAGAGAAGTATGGGACAGAAGAAAACCTTCAGGAGAAGTAGGGAAAAAGAAGTTGCAAGGAAAAGGAGAAGATGAATAGCTCCAAGAGAAAGTATGGGACCTTGGAGGATCTCAAAAACATGGCAGAGGGAGCCATGAGCAGGAGCTTATGTTTTTCCCAACAGTGGAGTATGATGCAAGAGCATCATCAGGAAATCCCACATGGAGGGACAACTCAACGCCATAGCGTGCCTTTTTAAATTAATCGGAATCTAAAAGTTGGCATTTACTCTACAGATTCATTTTGAATGGATGATTTAAGAAGAGTGAAACACTCAAAAACTGAATGATCATGAGAGGTATGAGAGTTTCAGTCTTAGTATTGAATTTAACGGATCCTGATTAGTTTTTAGTTGTTACTTCAATAGGAGAGGTAGTCGGAGGGAACCGTAGGAACCTTCCTGTATATGTAGATGCATGGCATGCCCAAATGAGGCTGTTGGAGGAGTATTGTCATTGAATAGGAAGTAGAATAGTTTTTTTTTAGAGAGATGAGACTCTGTTACAGTCCAGCCTGCACATATTGTAATCAAACATTCATCTTAATAGAAAGAAAGCATTTTTTCCTGCATATGAACTTTCTGTGTGTTTATGTATTTTCATTCATTGTTATGATTTTATATGTCATTCATGTTTTGACTGTATGAACTGGTGAAGAATTGAATAAGTTTCAATTGCTTCTCTTCTTTGAGTTTTTGAGTACAAGGAGTGCACATAGTCTGTAAGGAGTGCGTTGACAAAGGTGAATTAAACTCAGAGAAGCTCAGGAGAGATAGCGTTGATCTTCATCAGCACAAGTGCAAGGAGTGCATAGGAACAACTATGTGTTGAGTTCATAGAAAGAGAGATTTATAGAACACTCTGTAAAGAGGAGCTCTACAAGGTGTGCATCGAGCAAGAGGAACACCAGGAGGGAGAGAAGATTTTTTTTCAATAAATCCTTCAGATTTGAGTTTGACGAAATCCCAGAAATGCAAGGAGTGCGTAGGAAATCGAAATCCCCCAAGGATCAAGTTCATAAGGGATAGCACTTTTCATAAGTGCAGAAGAGACCCAATAGATGGACTTGAAGGAGGAGCAAAGGTCGAATCCTTTGGATACTTAGAAAATATTCTAAGTCAGAGAAATTCAGAATCTCAAGAGGGAGAGTGACAGTGGTCATTGGATCACCGATTCAGAGGACCAACAGTCGTTCGATCAAATCAAGGTGTGTGAGCCTTAGCATTTTGCACACGCAAGAGAGGGAACTTGCCAAAGTTCTGAAGTCCCAAAGTAATTTGGGACCGTATGATCGTCCAAAGTAAATCTCAAGTGTTATATCATCCAAATTAGATCTTAACCGTCAGATCTGAATAATAGGTGGCGTGAATCTATGGATCCTGATAAAAGACCCAAAGTAAACGTCAATTATTCAATCCAGAGGGCAGGTGGCATAAATCCATGAACTCTGGGTAAAGACCCGAAGTAAATATCAATCGTCCGATTTGGGATAATAAGATCTAAACCGTTGGTTTGGAAGAGATAGATCTCAGTCGTCATTCCAGAAGCACCGTCAAGATCGTAATATCGATGGTCACGCTCAATTGTGAGGCCATAAAGTGCCTGGATGTAAAAAATTTGATGGCGGGCCGCAATTTCAACCATGGTATCAGCAAAAGGATACGTGGCGCCTTGTAGTGAGTTGCGGGGTGAAAATTGGGTTGGCCTAAAACCACCCTTGGTCACTCCCACAATCACTCACTTGCATGGGGTCATAACCTAATGGAATATGTAGGAAGGGGATAGTGGAAAGGAGCTAGCGCCTGCAAATTTAAGAGCACCCAAAGCACTAAGAAGAAGGCACATGGGTTCCATAGAACTTGCACCAGAGGACTGAAGGGGCCTATTTTAATTCGAAAATGAGACCATTACAATCTCAGAGAGCCAATTCGGTTCGGAATTGAAGATCCTAGACCGGGATGTCATGTATCCCCGAGGAGAGCAGGTGGGGTCTGCATCAGTTATCAAAAGTTTGTGAAAGAAATACTATATAGGTTTATATTCCTAAATGCCTAAAGTGCTATCACTTTAGGATTTTAGCCCTAAACTTTTGATTCTTGACCTAGGTGAAGCTACAAATTGGCATTTGATGTTATACTCGACATTATGGGCTTACCGAACATCTGTTAAGACTGCAACCAGTTTCTCACTTTTTCAACTCATTTGCGGGCTAGAAGCAGTCTTGCCTATAGAATGTCATATACAGTTATTTCCATACACTTCTCCACTTGAAGAATGGTTATTATACATTGAGTGGTTCAATGAGAAGTGTCGTGATATGGCCCTAGCCAACAAGTCTCACAAACAAAAAGTCAAGTCTCAGTATGATCGGTCTGTTCATCCTCGGGTTTTCTCTAAAGGCAACCTTGTCCTAGTCTATAACCAAGATAAGGACCTCCTAGGGGTAGGAAAATTCAAACCCATGTGGTTTGGACCTTTCATAATAAAAGAGTTTCTAAAAAGGGGCGCTTATCGTCTAGTTGACTTTGAGGGAAATGCTTTGGTAGAGCCTAGAAATGGGCTCTACCTCAAGAAGTATTACTCATAGGTAGGTCACCTTGGGTAATTTTTTGTACCATATGTATAGTATTTTTACTATTACTTTCTAGTTTCTTTTATTATGGACATGTCATTTTTTATGTTATCTTTTGTCACTGTGGTAGATGCCAAGTGAATCAGAGGTGTTCATTGGGTACGCAGATGGTGCTAGCTGGCACACTTAGAGGCTTGCCTCTGCAGCTTGGGTAATTTTTACACCTCGAGGCCAGTTATTATCTTCCGGAGGTATTTTCTTAGGTGACACCACAAACAATGTCACCGAGTACAGTGCAGTGATTGAGTTGCTTTGTGACGCCTTATCATTTGGTATCTCTCATCTCTGGATCTATTTTGATGCTCAACTAGTTGTGTCTCAGTTAAATAGAGTCTACCATGTTCATGATCCAACTTTACACCGAATATTCCTTAGGGTACATCTCTTAGAACGGAAATTTGATTATATTAAACATTTTCATGTTCCTAGGAGATTAAACCTAGTTACAAATACTCTAGCTAATCAAATTTTAGATTGACATCTTGCACACATATAAAAAGACATACACATAAACATGTAAATACATTTTTAAAGGCAAATATGATCCATAAGACACAAAAAGACATAAAAATCCACATACAATATCATAAGCACCAGAGTACATAGGTGGACGCAAGCGCCTCAAAAAATATGACCAATAACGAGTCATGGGGCTTATGCCCTCAAAAAATATATATAGGTGGAGCTATCAAAGTCTAGACTACCTAAATTCAAGGCCTGTGGGCCCTGTTGTAATAATCAACAACGTTTTCCAAACGCCAAAACAGTCGGACCCACGTCCGTGGTGCCCCCACTAAATGAGGATGGATGGATGGTGTAATATCCTCAATCTCTACCATAGGGATGGTGTGAGTGAGTGAGGTAAAATTTCACTTAACGCATCTCAAAACCCTCTCAGCCTCACCGGCTAGAAGCTCTCCTACTACTGTTGTCCCCCTATGGCGGCGGGTGCGAAACTTGGCCGAGGATGACACATGTTCCTCGCATAATCTACAGGTCATGAGGGTCCCACATCTGCACACAATAGACATGTATCTATCAAATACTCTGGTATAAAAAAATGATATATACAAAAAACAACATAAAAATTATATATGTTTCAAAAAATAATGATGCAAACTTACCCATCTCGCCTTGCTCCTCGCCTGGAAGTACAAGGATCTCAGGATCTCTCGAGAAATCAATCCCAGCATAAGGATAATCCTCCATGGAGGGGATCTACCGCGACAACCAAGCAAAGAAGTCCACATCAAAGGATTCATTTGTCCTTCCACCACCCTGTCAGGGCAGCAACACTGCCCATCTACAAACCACAGGAAGAGAGGCCTGATGTCCTCGTACCACCATTGGAGGACTAAAACTAGGAACTCTTTCAAAGAAGAAAGAGCATAGAATCATCCTGAACCCAAAGTTCCTCTGCATCCACAACCAACAATCTATCAGCTGTCTATTCATACAATCCAACAGTGTAGTGCTCCAGTCAAATATCTGTGCATTTAAGCACTGGATTGCACAATTCATCTGTGCACGGGATGCTTGATGTAGCGCCGCAGAACTAGTCATCCGCCCAATAAGAAACACAATCACTTGCAGTGATAAATCAGTGATATTTATTATTGGCACCTGCGAGCTTGATCTGTCTGTACCAGCATCACAATAAAGTCCTATCAATTCTGATATGTTATAAGGCCCCAAAGGAAATGTCTGGAAGTTGAATAGTTCCCCTCTCTTGGAGAGGCCAATCAAAAAGTATATTTCCTCTGTAGTAGGCACCAATGATTGCCCCTCTAACATAAAATCTTCTGCGTCAGGGTTATAGTATTCAACCAAGGAATTCAGTCGCCTAGGTTGTGCTCTCATGAAAGGACACAGAAAAAACTTGAGCAAACCACATTGCATTAACACTGCCACGGCATTAGGGTCTTCCTCAACTAGTGCATTGATATCTTCATGCTCTTGTTCTCTCCATTACACATACAACCTACACATGGGAAAATTTTCAGAGGGTTCTCAGAGTCTCTGAAATTCGGACTGCAAGACTTTGATCCTCTTTCCCGATTGGTTCTCCACAAGAGCTTTGAACTCTTGGAACCGTGTGAATACCTAACTCTTGGCGTTCAAGAAATATATCCAAGTATTCATCGAGTAGTCATCAATAAATGTGAGATAGTACTCACAACCACTTAAGGAACTTCAAGTCATGGGCCCACACACATCCGTGTGTACTAAATACAGTATCCTAGTTGACTTGGTGTCACTGTTGGGGAACGATGCCTTGGTAAACTTGCCAAGTGCACACCCTCTGCAAACATCCTGATTCTCTATGTTGATCTGTGGCACTCTGGTCAGAACCTCTCTCAAGCCTCCAAGAGCCCCATGATGTAGTTGGGAAATCCTACGATGCCATAACTCACATAATTGTCTATTGTTGTCATTGCTCGCTATCAATGAATGAAGTGGTTGAAAAAGAAATCTGAACAGTTTCCCCTCTCTCACTCCAATCACCTGTCCTGAGACTAGTGAAGAACCCCGAGGATGAATCAGTACCTCAGAGCCTCTAAATGTCACCTCAAGACCTCTATCTTGGAGGGTGGAAACTGATATCAAATTCTTCTTCATGCCAAGGAAATAAAGAACATCCATGAACGATATGGGTGGCATGCCATCTCTCTGAAAGGAAACTGTGCCAACCCCTGCAACTCTAACAACTCTCTCATCTCCAAGAGAAATCTCAATCCCGACCTCGAAGTCTTTGAGATCAGAAAAGTAATCTCGGAAACCAGTCATATGGCTCGAGGCCCCACTATCAATATACCAGATACAAGGTGTTGTCTCAACTGAAGTGAAACATATGAGGAAAGCACACTCTCTCTGAAATTGTGTCTGAAAGTCTAGCTCCTCTACTGTAGCTGTGGTACCACCCTTCTTCTCCTTCCTATTCGAGCATTGTCCAACATATTTCCCAAACTTCTTATAAACAAATCACTTCACTTTTCTCATATCTCTCTTCTGATCACTGCCCTGACCACTGCTGCTCTCTACTCCTCTACTCCCTTGTGGTTGGCCCCCAAACTTGGGACCTTACCGACCCCCTCGGTCGACCTTCTTCTTTCCCTTTGTCCAAAGAGAAAGATCCTCCTCACCCTGAACAATCTGCTACTGCTTCTGTTGCCGTTGTCCAGAAGCCTCGACTACTAACCGAATCTCCTCCTAGATGAAGTCATCCCACATCCTCTCCCATGTAGGCATGACCTCCTGAGCAATAATGCCCCGTACAAATGGACCCCACGGTTTGGTGAAGCTATTCATAGCTTTCTTCACCAAAGAGTTAGGGTTCAAAATATCTTCGATGGTTGCTAGATCATCTCTAATATGAGTGTAACGACCAAGGAATGAAGTTATCAACTCATCCTTGAGTATGCAAATGCCTTGGAGTCAGTCATGAAGAACCATGATACATTTATCATTGGAGCTCTCATAAAACTTGCATAGAGATGTCCACATCTCATATGCACAAGTCTTCCCCATCAAATGGGGTATGATATGGTCATGAACTACATCACAAATGGTCCTCTTCACCTTGTTGTTCCTTTTCCTGAACTCTGCCACCAAGACGGGAGCAGTGAGATGAATGGGGGGAATAGCTGCCTCAACTATGTCCCATAGCTCGAGGTCCTCTAAGACAAAGACCATCCTCGCCTTCCAAGGTGTTCAATTGCTAGCCCCTACTACCCTATCCTCAACCTACATTTGAGATGCTAACATGTCTGCAAATTGGAATCCCCAACTGATGCTCACTTTGGCAAGTGAAAAAATATTCTCACTCTTGTCAACACAAGTGTGAAAAGAGACAAGTGTAATCTGACCTCAGTCCTAACAAAATAGGTGTGAAAAGAGGTCAATGTCAAATCAGCCTCACTCCTACTACGTAGGTGTGAAAAGAGACAGATGACAACTGTCCAAACTGCCCAAAAATCCTCTAAAAAATTATGCCATCTGACAACCAATGAATGAGTCAATGGCTGTCCTCAAAAAATCTTCGAGAAAGATATATATGACAGCCACTAAAATGTTGTCCCAACTGTCCAAAAATTCAGCCACCGAAGCTCTGATACCATGTGAAAAATCCAGGTCCTATAAGCTTTCCTTCTTGGTCTATCTTTGACCAAAGAAAGGCTCTAAGTTTCAATTGTCAGGTAATGCATTTTCTATTGTTTTCTAATAGAAAATAGTCCAAATATTTCTTGTTGATTTGTTACGGTTATGTTCTCAATTTTGGGTGCTCTAGCATGATGTTTTTGTCACCATAAATTAGTACATGCATCTCAAAATAAACATAACACACCTAAACATAGTTTACTACTGAAAATGAAATAGATCTAAGAGACTAATACATGCATTTGTAGACACATGTATTTTTGGTCAACATGACCCTGGATAAAACCCCCCTGGGGAAAAACAGTTTGAAATTTGTATGTATATATGAGGAAAGCATAAGGTGGAATACAATAAGTACAATTTATGAAAGAACCTGATACAATAGCAACTCCAATTGTGTTGATATACAAGCTCAAAATCAGCAAATGCACCCCAGAATGGTGCGCTCCTCATGCAAACTGCCAGAACCACTGAATCTACTCCAACTGCCAACTGTGAGCTCAGATCTAGAAACCCCTCCACAACAATGAAGCTCTGTTGAATGGCTATCCTCTGCAACTGATCTCACTGCAATCTAATGGCTAGAATTCTCTCTATAGCTAATGCACCCCAATCTGGCAATGCGCCCTCCTTATAAGTAGAACCTCTCCAGTAAATAAGCTATGGCATATCATGCAATCCTCCCTCCATGAAAGAAAGCGCCCTAGCTCAAGTCTCCTCTCAAAACTGACCTCATCTCCATCCTCCAAGAGCTCCTCTCTCAACAAGCAAATGAACAAGTGAAGAATGCGCCCTCCTTCACCCTTTGCACCCCTCTTTGACATCCATTAGGAAACCTAAAATATGAAGGGTTGAGATCATCTCATCTCCCATCTAATCGATGTTTGAGATCTCCCCATTCATATTTAAGTCACAAACCCACTTTGGGTTAAGTTTCCTAAGTCAACTTTATGTCTCTAATTCACCCCTTCGTGAATTAATAGTCTTTTTAGGCAAAAATGACTAAATTTCACTTTAGACAAAGTCAAAGTGAAATTAGAAAAAAGTACAAAGTACAAAGTGTAATGTCCTTCCCTCATGTTCTAAGGAGGTCACAAGCACACGAGGAAGACCTCCCAAGGTACAAAACTCAACAAAGAACTCTATGCCTAGAATTCTTTACCCGTTCCACCTTAGATTCATTACATGACTTAGATGGGGTCTTCTTGGTAAACATTCCTTGACTTGAGGATTGGCCTACACAATAGGGCACCTTGAGACCCCTCCCACACCTAAATTTGGTAAATTTTATAAGGTCTTTGAGAATTTATTTAATTTGAAAAGGGAGACTTGATGTATGTTTTTGGTGTAAATGTGTTGAACCTGCACATAATAGATATAGCTAGAAAATAATACACACATTTGCAGAGAGAAAATTGAGAAATAAGAAGCAAGAGAGAAAGAATGGAGGAATTCTCATTAACCATTTTCCACACTCAAAGATTGAATAATTTACAATAGATATAGGATATGTGAGTAACTAATGATCCATAGTGGTGGTGTAGAGTGATCTGGACACACACAAGCAGTTACGGGAGTGAACTGCCACCTAGTCTAGTCTCTCAGGCAGTTACGAGAGTGAACTGCCACCTAGTTGAGTTAACTAGTCAACTAGTCTTTAGTTAACTGACTGAACAAAGAGTAGTGAAGAGTTAACTTAGGGAATCAACGCTAATGCACCATTTTGGTCATGATCCAAAGGCAATGTCGAATTAGCATGGTGATGATCCCAATGTTGCATGGTGATAAAACGAATGCAACATCTAAGCTCAACTCAACTAGTGAAACTGAAGTGTCAACTGAAAGAGAATATTCTCCAAGTGGAATATTCTCACCTAAAATATAGGAGACTGGATAATGACAAATTATGACTAATAAACAAGGAAAACCTTAGGAAAAATAAATACTAGGTCTGTGTGAAGTAACTCAAACACTATGTGGTTCCTGTATTATGTGTGGCTTAATTTCCATGATTCATGTGACTTGTGGACCCTTGGAGGGCATACTTGTTTATCTTTGTAGGACCTTTCCCACAGGTTGGAGATTGAAACCCACATGAGGAAGACAATGGATGATTAACATTGCACCTAAAGGATACAGGACGTTGCCTTTGGAGGCACATTTGCATCACTAGAGTAAGAGGCCACACCCTTCTCCACTTGGACATTGACCTCTCGGGGCCTAAGATGTCACCTCCTATCCCTTGACATCACCTTGAAGGGATAGAGTTTGATGCATGAGATGGTTCTAGAGGTGGATTGATAGAAGAGGACCATGGCAGGACATTTTGGAATGACACATGGCCTTTGGAGGCCCAACATATCCTTTCCCATGCTTGACATTGCACGTGGAGAGCCTACGTCACCCTCTTAAGGGAATGACATCACCCTTATAGGGTTTTATTTCAAGTAAAAAATTAAATTTTATATATTTCAAGGATAAATTTAAGGGGATGGCCCTCTTATGTAGAGACATGACTTTTAATTGAAGTCTTTTGGATGGCTAGGGTTTCCATATAAATGTATCTAGCCAAGATTCATTTTGTCATCACATTCCTCTCAATTGTGAGAGCAATAAGTTTGAAATTTTCTCCTTATCCTTGGTTATCTCTCTCTTCTACACATGCGCCTTGCTTGGAAGGTCAAGTTATAGATGTATTTTGTTGATTTTTGGATGGTGTTTCTGCAATTAAGGTTTTTTCTTGCCATATATTGGTGAAGTAAGTAAATTTATGCAATTTATTTCATGTTATTGAATGTTTCACAGTGAATATTTACTTGTTCATATTGAATATTTTTCCTGGAAAAACCTTAAGAGAAGAGAATAAGTTCTTCATCCTCTCACAAGGTTAATATTATTGATGCAGGAGCATCGTCAACAAAGCCCACATGGAGGGACAACTCAATGCCATAGCGTGCCTTTTTAAATTAATCGAAATCTAAAAGATGATGTTTATTTTGCAAATCCATTTTGAACGGATGATTGAAGAAGAGAAAAACGTTTGGAAACTGAATGATTGCCAGAGGTCTGGGAGTTTCACTCTCAGTCTTGAATGTAATGGAGCTTGAGTAGTTGTTAGTTGTTACTTCGATAGGAGAGGTAGTCGGAGGGAACCCTAGGAAACTTCCTGTATATGTAGATGCATGGCATGCCCAAATGAGGTTGCTGGAGGAGTATTTTCATTGAATAGGAAGTATAATAGTTTGTTTTGAGAGAGTTGAGACTCTGTTAAAGTCCATCCTACACATATTGTAATCAGACATTCATCTTAATAGAAAGAAAGCAATTTTTCCTGCATATGAACTTTATGTGTGTTTATGTATTTTCATTCATTGTTATGCTTTTATATGTCATTCATGTTTTTAATGTATGAACTGGTGAAGAATTGAATAAGTTTCAATTGCTTCTCTTCTTTGATTTTTTGAGTGAAAGGAGTGCACATATTCTGCAAGGAGTGCGTTGACAGATGTGAATTAACCTCAGAGAAGCTCATGAGAGGTAGCATTGATCTTCATCAGCAGAAGTGCAATGAGTGCACAGGAGCAATTATGTGTTGAGTTCATAGAGAGACAAAGTTATAAAACACTCTATAAAGAGGATCTCTGCAAGGTGTGCATCGAGCAAGAGGAATGCCAGGAGGGCGAGAATAATTTATTTTCAATAAATCCTTCGGATCTGAGTTTGAAGAAGTCCCGGAAATGTAAGGAGTGCATGGGAAATCAAAATCCCCCAAGGATCATGCTCATAAGGGATAGCGCTTTTCATAAGTGCAGAAGAGACCCAATAGACGGACTCGAAGGAGGAGCAAATGTCGAATCCTTTGGATACTTATAAAATATTCTAAGTCAGAGGAAGTCAGAAGCTCAGGAGGGAGAGCGAAAATGGTCATTGGATCACTGATTCAGAGGACCAACAACCATATGATCAAATCAAGGTGCACGAGACTTAGCATTTTGCACACGCAAGAGAGGGAACTTACTAAAGTTTTGAAGTCCTGAAGTAATTTGGGACCATCCGATCGTTCGAAGTAAATATCAAGCATTGAATCATCCGAAGTAGATCTGAACCGTCAAATCTAAATAACATGTGGCACAAATTTGTGGATCCCGTGTAAAGACCCAAAGTAAACGTCCATCGTCTGATCCAGAGGGCAGGTGGCATAAATCCATGGACTCTGGGTAAATACCTGAAGTAAATATCAACCATCCAATTTAGGAGAATTAGATTTGAATCATTGGTTTGGAAGAGACAAATCTCAGCCATCAGTCCAGAAGCATTGTCAAGATCGTAAGATTGACGGTCACGCTCGATTGCGGGGCCAGAAAGTGCCCATATGTTAAAATTTTGAGGGTGGGCTGCAATTTCAACCATGGTATCAACAAAAGGATATGTGGTGCCTTGTAGTGAGCTACAGGGCGAAAAGCGGGTTGGCCTAAAACCACCCTTGGCCACGCTTGCAATCACTCACTTGCGCAGGGTCATATCCCAGGGGCATATGTAGGAAGGGATAATGGAGAGGAGCTAGCACCCACAAATTGAAGAGCACCCAAATCACTAAGAAGAAGGCCCACAGGTTGCATAGAACCTATGATAGATGACTGAAGGGGCATGTGTTAATTCACAAATGAGACCATTACAGTCTCAGAGATCCAATTCGATTTGGAATTGAAGATCCTAGACCAGGAGGTCATGCAGACCCAAGGAGAGCAGGGGGGTCTGCATCAAGTGGTATCAGAGCTCATATTGTTAATTTCAGTAGCAGAGAGTAGATAAAGAAAATAATTTGATACCATCAAGTGGTATCAGAGCTGAATTTTTTCTTGTAGACAATAGGTAGAAGAGGAAAAGGAGATAGTCTGATATCATCAAGAGGTATTAGCATTGATTTGTTTGTAGATTTCAGACAAAGGAGATAGAGAAGACAATATGACTACATCAAGTAGTATCAAGAACTGAATTGTGTCTGCAGATTGTAGGCAAAGGTGAAAAGGTGAATAGAAATAATATGATGAAATCAAATGGTCTCAGAATCTATATTTTTCCTGTAGAACAACAGGTAAAGGAAAAGGGACAGAGTATCGGTCCTCTGTAAATATTGTTGCAAAATGTGTAGCAAATGGTAGATAGAAGGAGGGTTGAAGACAAACAATATGGCTACTGAAGGCCATAAGTATGGTCGAGGAGCGGACCATAAGAATAAAAGTAAGGAAAAAATTGACAAGGATCTCATTGAGATAAGAGAAAGAATGAAAGAGTTGACATTGAAGATGCAATAGGAGACAAAGTTACACTGGAGGTACGAATGGCCTCTGAACATGAAGGTAAAATGGCCTGTTCAAAAGTTGTTGGCCAGAAAATAGTAACAAGAGTTGAGGAAGTGGCTGAGGCATGCTAAAACCCTTAGTGAAATAGAGGAGGAACTGATTCAAATCCATGAACCGAAAATTGGGAGACACCTCAATGATGAGGAGGAGGTGAAATTAGATAAAGATCTCATAAACTACCAAGAGAGCAGAGATGGATTTTCATATTGCTAGGTGGGAAATGAAATGAGATCATTGGAGGATCTCATAGAATGTCAGGAGGACAATAGTGGAAATTCATATTGCCAGGTGGGAAATAATATGAGATTAGCAAGAGATATCATAAACTGCCAAGAGGGAAGAAATGGACTTTCAAGTTTCCAGGTGGGCAATAGAAAGAGATCAGTGGAAGGTCTCATATACTACCAGAGGAGCAGTGCTGAAAGTTCAAATTGTCAGGTGGGAAATGAGATGGGATTGGTTGATCTCATAGACTGTCAAGTGGGCAGAGATAAAATCCAAATTTGTCAGGTGGCAAAGGGAGAAGAGATGAACTCAGTTGAGAGTTCATATGATCGAGTGTTGATGGAATAAGATCAGAGGTGTGTTCTTATCATTGGGGGAATTCAAATATTCCTGCAAAATAGTCCAGCAGAGGATAATACAAGTGTTGCACATGAGGAGGTAGTGCAACAAGAATCTAAGAAAGAGGCCATGGAGACAAATGATTTTAAAGCTAACTATGTCTGTGATGCAGGTGTAGCAGAGGAAAGACAGCCAACAAAGACGGTTAGAGATGAGGAGAAGGAGAAGACATTGATGTTTGCCCCTACAAAAAAAGAGGAGAATTCAGATGAATTGATCACTCAATGGGAGTGAGATATAAATATGTATGAGGATTTGTTGGATAATATAGAACCAAAATACGGCTTCCAGGAGACAGTCATGCAGATTTCAGGAGAAGAGCATTCAACATAATTGCTCAAAAGTTTTAGCCAGGAAGCCTAAAGGGAGATAACTGTAGCATTGGAGCTTGCAGAAGAAGAGGAAGAAGACAACACAAATGTTGTTGAGTTGTATGAGGAATTAGAAGCCCAAAAGAGAAGAGTAAATATGTGGAGTAGGCATCTCCAACATGTCAAATTGGAAACAGGTGGAGGAACATACTAGCCTGGGGAGCAGCTGGAGGAATTTGGAGTTGAACCAACACAAGAAGAGATGACAGAAGTTAGTTTGTCAAAGGAGGAAGATGAGAAGCAACTCAGTGGTGAGATTACAGAACTGGATTCTACAACAGAGTGGCCAACTAATGCCACAGAAGATGAATATAACATGAAAGTTTAGATTGATCAGATTGGTGAAGAGGAGAAAGAGAACACATTTCAATGTTCCCAAGAGATGGAGAAAGAAGAGCATTCAGTGGAACTGCTCAAAACAATTCATCCAATGAGCTAAGAAAGAGACAATTGTAGAATAAAAACCTATATAAGAGGAGGAAGAAACAGATAGCATGGATCTTGTTGATCTGTGTGAAGAGATGGAGGCCCTGGAGAGAAGGGTAAAAATTCAAAAGAATCTTATCCAACAAGTGAAGTTGGAAATTGATGGAGAGAAAAGGAAATAGAACATACTGTAGGGGGGAAACCAGCCAATGGACCAGTTGGAAAAAGAAATAGAGGAGATAAAGATATTTATGTTGGAAGCAGTCATCAAAGAAGTATGGGACGGAATAAAACTTGCAGAAGAAGTAGGGAAAAAGAAGTTGCAAGAAAAAGGAGCAGATGAACAACTCCAAAAGAAAGTATGGGACCTTGGAGGATCTCAACAACATGGCAGAGGGATCCATGAGCAGAAGCTCATATTTTTTCTATCAGTGGAGTATGATGCAGGAGCATCATCAGCAAATCCCACATGGAGGGACAACTCAACGCCATAGCACACATTTTTAAATTAATCAGAATCTAAAAGTTGGCGTTTACTCTACAGATTCATTTTGAATGGATGATTAAAGAAGAGTGAAACACTCGAAAACTGAATGATCGTGAGAGGTCTAAGAGTTTCAGTCTTAGTATTGAATTTAACGAAGCTTGATCAGTTTTTAGTTGTTACTTCGATAGGAGAGGTAGTCGGAGGGAACCGTAGGAACCTTTCTGTATATGTAGATGCATGGCATGCCCAAATGAGGTTGTTGGAGGAGTATTGTCATTGAATAGGAAGTAGAATAGTTTTTTTTTAGAGAGCTAAGACTCTGTTAGAGACCAGCCTGCACATATTGTAATCAAACATTCATCTTAATAGAAAGAAATCATTTTTTCCTGCATATGAACTTTTTGTGTGTTTATGTATTTGCATTCATTGTTATGATTTTATATGTCATTCATGTTTTGAGTGTATGAACTAGTGAATAATTGAATAAGTTTCAATTGCTTCTCTTCTTTGAGTTTTCGAGTACAAGGAGTGCACATATTGTGTAAGGAGTGTGTTGAAAGAGGTGAATTAAACTCAGAGAAGCTTAGGAGAGATAGCATTGATCTTCATTAGCACAAGTGCAAGGAGTGCACAGGAACAACTTTGTGTTGAGTTCAGAGAGAGAGAGATTTATATAACACTCTGTAAAGAGGAGCTCTACAAGGTGTGCATCGAGCAAGAGGAACACCAAGAGGGAGAGAATAATTTTTTTTCAATAAATCCTTCAGATCTGAGTTTGACGAAATCCCAGAAACGCAAGGAGTGCGTGGGAAATCAAAATCCCCCAAGGATCAAGTTCAGAAGGGATAATGCTTTTCATAAGTGCAGAAGAGACCCAATAGACAGACTTGAAGGAGGAGCAAAGGTCAAAGCCTTTGGATACTTAGAAAATATTCTAAGTCAGAGGAAGTAGGAAGCTCAAGAGGGAGACAAACAGTGGTCGTTGGATCACCGATTCAGAGGACCAACAGTTGTCCGATCAAATCAAGGTGTGTGAGCCTTAGCATTTTTCACATGCAAGAGAGGGAACTTGCCAAAGTTCTGAAGTCCCAAAGTAATTTGGGACTGTGTGATCGTCCGAAGTAAATCTCAAGCGTCAGATCGTCCAAAGTAGATATGAACCGTCAGATCTGGATAATAGGTGGTGTGAATCTATGGATCTCGGGAAAAGACTCGAAGTAAACGTCAATCATTCAATCCAAAGGGCAGGTGGCATAAATCCATGGACTCCGGGTAAAAACCCGAAGTAAATATCAATCGTCTGATTCGGGAGAATAAGATCTAAATCGTTGGTTTGGAAGAGATAGATCTCAGTCGTCATTCCAGAAGCACCATAAAGATCGTAAGATCGACGGTCACGCTCGATTGCGAGGCCATAAAGTGCCTGGATGTTACAATTTTGAGGTTGGGCCGCAATTTCAACCATGGTATCATCAAATGGATACATGGTGCCTTGTAGTGAGTTGCAGGGTGAAAATTGGGTTGGCTTAAAACCACCCTTGGTCATGCCCGCAATCACTCACTTGCACGAGGTCATTACCTAAGGGAATATGTAGGAAGTGGATAGTGGAGAGGAGCTAGTGCCCGCAAATTTAAGAGAACCCAAAGCGCTAAGAAGAAGGGACATGGGTTCCATAGAACTTATGCTAGAGGAATGAAGGGGCCTATTTTAATTTAAAAATGAGACCATTACAATCTCAGAGAGCCAATTCAGTTCGGAATTGAAGATCCTAGACCGGGATGTCGTGTAGCCCCGAGGAGAGCAGGGGGGGCCTGCATTAGTTATCCAAAGTTTGTGAAAGAAATACTATATAGGTTTATATTCCTAAATTCCTAAAGTGCTAGCACTTTAGGATTTTATCCCTAAACTTTTGATTCTTGACCTAGGTGAAGCTACAAGAAGGGAGAAAAGGTTTCTAGGGCCCAAAAGTGCTTGCACCCTAGAATATCCCTCTCCTCAAGGTTTAGTCTCTAAGCCCCTAATGTGATAGCACCTTAGATATTGAATAATACCTCTTGGTTACATCTATAGTAAGTTCCAATTTAGTTTCATTTGTTGTTGTAAAGACTCCATATCCCGAAGGCACTAATTACTAAATATCTCTTGTGGTAAAAGTGATTAAAAAACTCTTTATTCTCAATCTCTCAAGCTATCTACTAACTTAACTAACACTAGCTTAAGATAATTTGATTGAAAAATTGTTGTTGTTGCAAAGGTTTTCTACAAACGTCTAAATACTCTCTTATTTGTTGCATACATTGATCTAAAGGTGGCCTGAAGTTACCAGAAATTACTTATAACAATTGGGTATTAATCTACTAAGTTTATGTTGGATTTCTATTGTCAATTGTTGCATTTCTAAGTCATATTTATTGTTGTTTTTACAAACTTGTACTTGTTATAAACTGTTGTATTGATTCCATTTTGCACCAACTATAGAAAATTATCATTGTTTAGTTTCTTATGAGGTTTTGATTGCATGTTTATACTTGGAAATCAATAATATAAATGTTATAAGTGTTCTTGTTCTAGGAAGGTACTCAAGCATCCCCATACCTCATCTATTTAACAAACCTATAATTTTCATTAGGTTGTCAAGAGAGGGGGAGGTAGGCTTGGCTAACAAACTTGCTACTTTTATCCCTTGAGGTCACTAGGGAAGCCTCCCCTATGGTGGACCTACTCCATCACTAAAATGAGGGGATTTATTGCTAAGGTGACAGTGGTAGTATATCCTATAGTTACAAAATAATTGGTGATCTTGTGTTGATGTTTTCACAACTACAAATCCTGCGATACGATTTTGGCACCGTTGTTAGGGAGGATTGAGTCATTCTACTCAACAACACATATTATGGTAAACTTTCTCTGGAAGCATTTATTTCTCAAGTTTACATGATGAATCCACTGAGGGTAGTTTCCTCACATTCCTTTGAATACCCAAGGTGGATCATCACGTGACTCCACTAACATATTCCTAGGTTTCATCGTACTCTCAACTTTGTATACTCTTAAGTGATGAAAGCATGGAACCCGAGGATGACCATGTAAGATATCCTTCTATTGACTTTGAGAACTTTCTTGGATACCCACATGAGTTTTCTATTTGGGGAGACCATCCAATGTTCGAAGGTTGTGTCATTATTTATATCATAGAGTTTCTTAAGTGCCTATGGTAAACATAACCACAACACGATGAAATACAAATAAAATTATTTATATGTTTCCTACCCTTGGAAGTACAAGATTGGGTCCAGGATTGTTGAAAACCAAACGAAATATTTACATTCATAGATCTCATTAGAAGATTTATTGAGTATTGGAGCCCAAATTACCAGACATATGAAGATTTCCTTCAAAATCTCACAAAATTCTTTGAGGGTGTAGGGTTCACCACTAACATTGTATAAGATCTCATGAAGGTGGACCATGCTCAAAACCAAGAACCCAAGGAAGAGATTTGTGAAGAGCCTCCTCATGAAGACGAAGAGACGGTGTTTTATCCTATATTTGATGAAGTCATACAAGCTTTCATCCCTCCTGCATATGAAGAAGAGAACATGGAAGATGACATGATTTCAGATTTGTTACAACCACCCAAGGATGACTTGATGTAGTACTCTCATATAATTTCCAATCATATCCTAGGGGGTTTTATACATATTCTTTTGAGCACTTGGATTTATTCTAAGAAGAGGATTTTTAAGCGCATATGTTCTCTAACCTTGATGAAGATGAGGTCATGATGTGTTTGGAGTGGGATTCTTGTGATGAGACTTTCCAGCTTTCTTATTTTCCTTTATCTTACCATGTCACTAAGGATACAACTAGGAAACATTTTCCTTGTCCCAATTTTCCCCCAAGGTAAATCGTTTTCTTAAAATTCAAGGATAGGTTGGGATATTTAAGAAGAAATTTGACATTTTAATATTTCAACCTTCCCTAGAGTAGTTGTCAGTCATCTTCCAGAGTCGTTTTCATCCCTTCTCAGGACTCGAGGAGTGATGAGATATAGGGTATTCAACCTTTAGAGTATTTGAACCATCCTTATGAGTCTTCATCTTGTCACAACCCCATTTAGACATGGATTGAGCATTCTTGTAGAAATGTGACTTGGCATGAGTTTGTCCCTCCATCCTGCCTCCATGAGTTATACTTTATGGTTGATTATGATATAATGCATGTTCCATATCGTGACTTTTTTGTGCTTGACTTATTTTTAATTTGGTTCATGATGAAGAACATGGGTATATGTGTTGGACACCTGGTTTGGACAATTGTTTGTCATTGATGTCAACCCTTGGAGATTGATGTCAACCCTTGGAGATGTACGAAAGCCCTAGATATGTGGTTGATATTGATGGTGAGTTAGTGATGTCAACAAGAGTTTTTTATGTTAGTAGATGTGATGGGTGCATTTTATGTAGTCTACATGTAGCCCCGGAGATGTGGTCATGATACCCGAAGTTGTTTGAGGAATAAGGACATGAAGGAAAATGCAAATGAAGGTAACACGTGCATAGATGTATAGTACTTGTCATGTAATTTCTAGTGATAGGTGGTATGCCATGTGGTTCCTCATGGTTAGGGAAATATGCCCTCATCAATTTGGAAGCCCCGAAGAATGGTCAATAAGCCCCTAATTTGTTATAAGTTATTAATGAAAGGGTAAAGTTGTTGCAACAAGAAAGTTTAAGAAGCCTTAAGATTAAGGAGAGAAGTTGATATGAAAATTTATAAAAACACCTCAAGGAGTCTCTCATAAGGACACACACACTTACATTGAATATATATCTTGTGAAATTTTCATGGTATAATATTTTGGTCTATTGATGAATCTGACATTGAGTTTGAGACAGTGAAGAAAGTGCGAAGGAGGAGAGAAAGTTTCAAAGTTGCAGAGAGCACGAGTTTCTGATAAACCCTAATTTAGTAGGCCCTCACGGGTCATCTTGATGGTGTCCCACGAGGAAACCCCATAGGTTTCCTAGGGAATGTCACGTGAGGCCCCATGTGATAGGTAATCTTTGTCCCATGAGAACAATATAGATTTGGGGAGAATTTTGGTACCAGGCTGCTAAAGGTTGTGGAAGAGTTACAGGTCAATATTATAGTTCAACGGGTTAGCTACAAGTAACATGTATGCTTATGTGAATATTTCTTATGCTTGGTTATGGTATGCTACATACTTGAGAGACATGTATTGTTGATGCATGGTACATCTTGGTGATCTTGATATGCTACATTGATTAGTAGTGCATCATGATTGTATTGGTATCTGGATATCTGGTTTGGTTACATGGTGATGATGCTATGGTACATGATTGAGTCTCATTCTTGGTATACTCTTGAATCATTGGCAAATGGTGTATGGAAATCCATTGATATTGATACATTATTGAGGAATACACTTGGTATATGGAAACACTTGTATGAGATACATCTCTTGGAGGTGTTGGTACTTGGTTGAGGTACAACATTGATAGTACTTTCTTGGTATATCTTGTGGTATATGGTGTATGACATGATTGAGTGATATAGTATATGGTTGAGATAAATTGTTGTTACAAGTGTTGATGTACATGGTTGATACATGGTATGGTATAGGATTGATACTTGGTATGGTGTTGATGTACATGGTTGATACATGGTATGATACAGGATTGATACTTGGTATGGTGTTGATGCACGTGGTTGATAGTTGAGGTACATGGTACAAGTGTTGGTGCATGGTTGATGCACTTGTTGTGGTACATAATTGATTCTTGGTATGGTACAAGTTGATGGTTTGGTACATTCTTGGTAGAGGCATGTGTTGGTGATGTTGGACATATAGTTGAGAGGTGTCCTTGGTATATGATCCATGTGAGAGGATCTTGTTGAGTATCGGTGACAGTGATAGGTTGGACATGTTGACATTGACAAAAAGTGGCATGTTGTTGACAGTGATAGGTTGGACAGGTTGACAGTGAAAAATAGTGGCAGGTTGTTGACAATGATAGGTTGGATATAGTGATAGTTTGACAGGTTACATGTTGATGTGACAGAGAAATTAACAGTGGTGGTGATTGTGGTAGTGATGGTCTACACTTATATTCCAGGGAGACAAGATGGGGAAAGAAAAGAGGGATGTATCCTCCTTCCGGTTGGTGTTGGAGAATAGAGGTATTTGGAGCTTCCTTCAAGTTGGAGCCTAAGAATCAGGGGGTTGTATCCTCCTTTCAGTTGGAGCCAGAGAATCAGGGAGTTAGAGCTTCCTTCAAGTTGGAGCCTAAGAATCATGGGGTTGTAGCCTCCTTCTGGTTGGAGCTAGAGCATTCATGGAGTTGTAGATTCCCTTAGGTTGGATCATATAAATAGGGGATTGTAGTCTCCTTCCAATTGTAGATGGAGAGTTGGGAAGTTGGTGCTTCCAATGAATGTATTCTTTGATATATATAAGAAAGAATTATGTGGTTTTCTCCCTTTTGGGTTTCCATGTAAACTATGGTGTACTGTGTATTTGATGTGATGATGTTGATGTGATGTTGCTTATGTTTATATGTTCATGATATATTAAATGAAATAATAGATGAGACATTGATGTTATATTGATTGTAGTTTATATATTGTGGTTAAAAGTGGTAAAATTTATCATATTGATTCACCTCCCCTCTCATTATTCCAACAATCGGTATCAACGCAAGTTCCTTCATGAAATAGTTTAACAATTGGAAGGAAGATCATGAAGAGAAATAGTTTTTATATGAATGGAATACCACAGTTTGGTGGTCAGATTGGTCTGAAGTATGAGTTGTGGAGTATCAGAATGATTTTTTTTTACAGGAACAGGGATATGATGTTTTGCAATCAGTTTTTACAAGATATATCGCTACTAAGAAACCGAAGACTGTAGCCAAGAAGGAATTGAAAAGAAACAATAAAATAGAAATGGATTTCATCTTGGAAGGATTACCTGATTTAGTAAAAGATAAAGTGGGAAAATGTTTATTATTTAAAGAAATTTGGGATAAGCTACATGATCTCTATTTTGAGGAATCTCCCATCATAGAGCCAGAGAGTGATAAAGAAGATGAAGGTACATAATAAGAATAAATTTTCTCGTCATGTTAGATATATTCAGAAGAATAATATTGTGAAGAAGGCATAGTAGATCTTAAAGAAGAATTAATCAGTGCTTTAGATGAATTGATGAAAGAAAGGAACAAAACCAAGTTTGTTGAGGAACTATTAGTCAAGAATAATTCTAAAGAAAGTTTTAAAGAATCCCAACAGGTCATTATGAATCTAAAATTTCAGCTAGAAGAAGCCAGAAGGATTGTAGAAGCTTACAAAATTCAGAGGGAAGAAGCCAAAATAACAACACAAAGAAAGGAAACAGAGAAGAGATAATATTTTGACAGATTATCTCAAGGAAAGATCAAAGGACTTTAAAAAACATTGAAGAAAAATTTAGTCAAGACGAAAGAAGACTTGAAAAGGAAATCATCACTTTGAAGATCCAAATTAAAGAAGCAAAGAGAAAAGAAGAAGTCATGAAGACTCAGATGATGAGGAAATAAGAAGAGGTTGAGAATCTTGAAGAAGAAGTTGTCACATTGAGAGTAAAAATCGTCAATATTAGAAAGAATGTTGAAGAGAGAGAAAAATCCACATCATTGGAAAATAAAGTTGAAGAGAAGAACTCCAAGTTGTTAGAAAGTAAGAATGAACAAAAGGGTAAGAGTTATGCAGAAGTACTCAAAGGAATGAATCATGGTCAACAAGAATCAAAGAAGAATGAGTATAATAGAGATACATCTTCAACAAGACCTTTCACATTCAAGAAACAAGGAAGATTCAACCATGTTGAAGGGATCTAGAGAAGAGAAAATCTTGATCAGCCAAGGTAGGAATTCATAAGGACTACACCACAAAGAACATCATTCACTCCCAGGTATGTAAATTTCTTTCATGGTCATTGTTTTAATTGTACTAAATTTTGACATAAAGTTGTAGATTACAGAGCTTATGGAAGAAATGTTCAAGAAAGAAATGATTATGTGTCTCTACATAACATTGAATTTTACAAATTCCATAATTATGGACACATATCTTGGAATTTCAAAAGCATGATAGAGCCTTCCATAAAAGAAAACATCAATGCCAGATACACACAAGTTTTGAAAAGAAAAGAAAAAGAAGAAGAACATGTTGTTGAATATGTGTTATATTATTTTCATGAGTAGAAATAATTTCTACATTGCATCAGGCACATAGGGATTTGGTGGAAGCACCCCCGAAAAAATTATTTTTCCTTGGTTTTCGTGTCCATTTTTGGGAGGTCCTCGGTTTTCATGTCCATTTATGGGTATTTTTTCGGCACATGGTTTTTCGCCGATGGTTTACTATTTCTGGTTAATGAATTAGGGTTGTTTACTAATCCAGGTCATTGCATTAGGGTTTTGGATGCCATTGGCTCCTATAAGTATATTTTATTGTAAACAATGTATAGTGTAAATGAATATATAATTTGATGGTTTTCCCAGTTTGGGTTTCCAGGGGAAAAATCCATGTGTAATGTGTGTATTTTCCATTGTTTCTTTTATGTTCTTTTATTGAAAATATGTTTGCAGTAAAATATTGTACAAGGTTAAAATCTACATAGGTGAATAAAGAACAGGTCCCAGAGATTGTAGGATTTATAGTAGTACGAGAAAGAAAAGAAGAGAAAGTGAATAAAGAACAGGCCTAAGAAATTGTACTCTAAGGAAGTGTAGTGCAAGATCATAAATAATCCACAAGAAAAGAGGAAAAATTCATACTTCAGAGAGATGATGAATCTACAAATGAAGAGGAAGACTACTATGCATTAGGGCGAATTCCTCCATTATTCTGAGCCACCTAGCTTGGAGATCCAAAAAAATAAGAATGTTGAATAGGGGGAGTATATGCAATAGCTACTACATATCAAAGAACCATCCTTTGAGAAATTTAAAGTATTTACAGAGACAAATTCAAAGTAGTCAGATAGTAGAAGTACAAAATGACAGATCGATCGATTGAGAAGCAATGTTTCCATGTAGATATTAGAGGAATATCATTAACATACTTTCTAGCAAAGAATATACTCATTACATGTTCAAGGATGTATTGTAAATCAATGGACACATTTGATTCAGTTTGAGAAACAAGAATATGTGATGATCAATTACATTAAAGACGCCTTCATGATAGTATAGTGACAGATGGGTCAGCATTGTGGATAGTTGAGTAGCAGATTTATGGACAACCTATGACATATGGAAATATATGGATTTATGAGATTGTTATAATCCCTAGACATATCCGTGACAGAGCATATTTGGAATTAGTGGAATTAGTGTAAAAGTAAGATTCTTAGTAGGTACAGAAGACATGGTTCAAAGAATATGTATAACAGTGGATTGAAAATTGGAATCATCAGCATAATTCATATTGTTAGAAGGAAATTGTTGAACAGTATGGTCATGCATGATTACAATGAACATAACATGCCATGAAGATTTAAAGTCAAAAAAATTGAATGATTTTTATATATGTCGGATAATTACAAGAGGAAGAACCAATGGATAATAAGAATCATTGGAAGAGAGGAAAGGAAACATATACAGGTATCCCTACATTGATCTACACAACGTCTTGCAAGAGAATTCAAGGGAAGAGAAATAATCAGAGAAAGATATCTAGAAAGGAAAATCTTACATACCAATAGGGGGGGTTACCCTTTTTTGCATGATGTCAAAGGGAGAGAAAGAGAAAGATCAGAAGAGTAAGAGTTAAGTGCATGAAGTTGGAGAAGGATTGCTCAGAGAAGGCATACTTTTAGGGGAAGTCACAAAATAACAAGAACATGAGGAGAGAAACATGTAAAGAGAAAGAACAAAAGCATGGAAACATAGAGAAAGAATAAATGCATAAGGATGGGGGGAGCAACCCCCAAGGAGAGATACCCTTTTCCATTGACATCAAATGGGGAGAGAAAGAAACATTGATGAGGAGAAATGGTCATTGGGGGAGCATGAGTATTGGAGTATGAGTGTTGCCATAAATGTTTCCATAAATTCCAAAGGGAGAGATTGTTGGATAGTTGGTTTTCACTGATGTCAACCCTTGTAGATTGATGTCAACCCTTCGAGATGTATAGAATACATAGAGATTTTTTTGAGATTGATGGTGATTTAGTGATGTCAAAAAGAGTGGTTGATGTCAGCAAATGTGATGGGTGAATTTTATGTAGTCTACATGTAGCCCTGAAGATGTGGTCATGAGACCCATAATTGTTTGAGAAATAAGGACATGAAGTACAATGAAAATGCAGGTAACACACACATATATGGATATTCCTCATCATTACATTTTCTTTGATAGGTGGTACACCACATGGTTCATCATTGTTAGGGAGATATACCCACATGAAGTTGGAAGCCCCGAAGAATGGTCAAGAATCCCCTAATTGGTTACAAGTCATTAATGAAAGGGTAAAGTTGTTTCAACAAGAAAGTTCAAGAAGCCATAATATTAAGGAGAGAAGTTACTATGAAAAAATATGTAAACACCTAGAGGAGTCTCTCATAATGACACACACACTTACATTGAATATTTGCCTTGTGAAAATGTTATGGTCTAATATTTTGGTTTATTGGTGAATTTGACATCGAGTCTGAGGCAACGGAGAAAGTGCGAAGGAGGAGTGAAAGTTTGGGAGCTACAGAGAGTGTGGATTTCTTATTAACCCTAATATATCAGGCCCTCACGAATCATCTTGAGGGTGTCCCATGAGGCACCCCCATAGTTTTCCTAGGGCACATAATGTGAGGCCCCATGTGATAGGTAGTCTTTGTCCCATGAGGACGAGACATATTTGGGGAATGTTGGTACCAGGATGCTAAAGGTTGTGGAAGAGTTACAGGTCAATATTATAGTTCAACAGGTTAGCTACAAGTTATAGGTATGCTTATGTGAATATTACTTATGCTTGGTTATGGTATGGTACATAATTGACTCATTGAGAGGTATGTCTTGTTGATTCATGGCACATCTTGGTGATATTGATATATGGTACATTGATTAGTAGTGCATATTGGTTGTATTGGTATCTGGTTTGGTTACATGGTGATGATGCTATGGTACATGATTAAGGCTCATTCTTGGTATACTCTTGAAGCATTGACACATGGTGTATGGTTGTCATTGATATTAATACATTTTTTAGGAATACACTTGGTATATGGCAGCACATGTATGAGATACATATCTTTGTCATGTTGGTACTTGGTTGAGGTACACCATTGATAGTACTTTCTTAGTATATCCTATGGTATATGGTGTATGGCATGATTGTGTGATATAGTAAATCATTGATATACATTGTTGGTACATGGTGTGGTACAAGTGTTGATGTACACGGTTGATGTACATGGTTGATACATGCTATGGTACAAGATTGATACTTGGTATGGTGTTGATGTACATGGTTGATACATGGTATGATACATGATTAATACTTGGTATGGTGTTGATGTACATGGTCGATAATTGATATACATGGTACAGGTGTTCGTGCATCATTTATGCACTTGTTTTGGTACACGATTGATTCTTGGTATGGTATTGGTTGATGGTTTGGTACATTATTGGTAGAGGCATGTGTTGGTGATGTTGGATATCTAGTTGAGAGGTTTCCTTGGTATATGATCCATGTGAGAGGATCTGGTTGAGTATCGGCGACAGTGACAGGTTGGACAGGTTGACAGTCACAGATAGTGATAGGTTGGACAGGTTAACAATGATGGACAATGATAGGTTGGATACAATGACAAGTTGACAGGTTACAGGTTGATGTGATAGAGACAGTGACAATGGCAGTGATTGTGGTAGTGGCAGTCGTTCTACACTTATATTTCAGGGTGGAAGAACAGGGCAAGGAAAGGGGGTTTTAGCCTCCTTCTAGTTGGTGTCGGAGAACACAAGGAGTTGGATATTCCTTCAAGTTGGAGCCTAAGAATCAGGGGGTCATAGCCTCCTTCTATTTGTATCTGGAGAATCAGGAGTTGGATCTTCCTTCAAGTTGGAGCCTGATAATCAGGGGATTGTATCCTCCTTCTGGTTGGAGCTAGAAAATTCAGGGAGTTGTAGCTTCCTTCAGGTTGGAGCCTGTAAATAAGGGGTCATAGCCTTCTTCTAGTTGTAGCTGGAGAATTGGGAATTTGGTGCTTCTAATGCATGTATTGTTTGATATGTATAAGAAACCATTATGTGGTTTTCTCTCATTTGGGTTTGCACGTAAACTATGGTGTACTATGTATTTGATGTGATGATGTTGATGAGATGTTGCTTATGTTTATATGTTCATGATATATTAAATGAAATCATATATGAGACATTGATGATATACTGATTGAATTTTATATATTGTGCTTAAAAGTGGTACAAGTGCTCATACTGATTCACCAGCCTCCTTAGTATTCCAAAAATATGTTTTGATACAATGATAGGATGGTTTTATTGGTTATATGATTATACCTAGTATTAAATCACTAACATATATTATAGTAGGTAGGTTAGAGTAGGAATTTGCATTCTACATTGCATTGTATATATGTTGCATCACGCATATCATGGTAGTGTAGTTGCATCTTGCTTGGATTTGCATACATTCTTATTATTTATATATTCTTTTCTTACATCAATGCATATTTATATGTGACGTTCTTGTGTTTTTCATACTCATATTGATATGTTAGAATAAAAATGTCAAAAAAAATTATTTTCAAGTTTTGATATAGATTTTTGATAGTTATGGTATTATTTTGTCATATGAACAAGGGGTGAGTTACACCACCCCTCAGGATCACAACAATTTTCTTGAGTTGTGAAAGAACAGGTCATCCCAGGAGATGTTGAGGTTATCATGTGCTTTACGGTGAGCATATGTCCCCATGTAGGAGCTAGATGTTACCCCCCAGGTTATGGGTAACTAAGGACATGATGTCTCGAGACCTGGAGGTAAAAGACATGGAGTATCGAGAGCTCGATGCCTATAATATCCCACAAATCCCCTCTACTTTACCACAAAGAAATATCCACTACACTGTCTTGGCTCCAAAAGGACAACATGTCTTTCTCCATGAGGTAACAAGTCTGGTATCATGGTTAGTGTCATTTTAATATTTGAAGCATTTGAACATGTTGTAAGGAGTCCTTTCTTAATTATGGAACGTTTTCTTGGAAATTCTACCTTTTTCCTAGTTTCACCTTGGTGAGTGACATGGTTTCCTAGTAAGCAGGTCATCCTCGGGAAAAGGGTTTATACTAGGTCGTTCCTTGAAGGTTCATCATACCATTTACTTACCACTTTCCACACTTATTCCCCTCCATTTCCTCATATTTTTTGTTTCTGAGTTCATTGACCCAAGAAGGGATTATACCTCATTTCATGGGAAGAAGGGGATAAAGGCATAGAGGTTTTGTAGCTAGAAAAAGTTAAAATCCAATCATTATCCTTCCAAATGATCACCATAAGGTTGTTGAAATTGGTGTTGTAATTGATGTGAGAGGTATACTATGATGATAGGTCCAAGGATCAAAACAGATAGATAGAGGAAGAAAAGAATGCCCCTTTCCGTAATCAAGGAAGTAAAGAGTCTTACGATAGAATAATTACAGTTTGCTAAAGATATACAATGTAGAGGAAGCTCAGGAAAGCGCTGAAGGAATGAGAAACAATGACATTAGCAAGAAAGGTCTCGGTTAACCAAGATCAAGTGAACAATGATCGCAAAATTATCCCACATACACAAGAAGATTTGTCTTCGAAGGATTTATAATGAAAAATGTGATTTTATGAAGTGTAAATGCAAGCGTACAAGCCCTTATCTAAATCAACGATGAAGATTAAATTATTAAATAGATATCGACGGTGTATAAATATTCAGAGTGATTTGGTTCCATTAGATTTCAAGTTTTTGGAGTGCTTAGCTCGAGCCATTTTGAGACACTCTGACCAGAAGTAGTCTGATGAACTAAGGACTTTGTAGTATCCTAAGGTCATATGGAAGAGCCAGATAGACCTCTAGTACATTAAGCCACAATAAAAATCATGTGTAACATAATGACTGGACCACATGTCATAAGTAGATTGGGCCATGTACAATCAAAGATCCAACTCAGAGTTCCAAACAGGTCCAAAAGTTGTAATAACATCAACATGAGGTCAGTTTCCATGTCAGAACCTCAAAGAGGCCACATGACACATCATATTGGAGGAAATTGTAATCATTGATTTGGCATGGCTAGTAGATCTTCGTTGTTCGTTGGAGAATAAATGATCAGAGTGGACTTTGAGTGGAGGTACTCCAATAATGAGGGACTCTGAGAATGATAGTGAGCCATCTCAGGTGAGCCACATCAGCTGTAATGTCAAAGATACGAAATCAACAAGGATAGTGCCATGCATCAAGTGCCAATTCAACAAGGTATACGAAGAGGGATGGAGAAAGTGATGATGTGTTATGAGATATTGGTAGTTAAGGTGTTGTTAGGATGAAGCATGTTGTATTTTGATTGTGCGAAATGAAAGTGGACCCCACTTGGATGTGGAGACCATTATGACATGATATCAAATCTAAGTCATTGATCTGAGTAGCTAGTATATCTCCACCATTCACCAAAGAGGCTCTGGTTGGAGTAGAATATTTTTACTTGCAGTGGAGGTACTCCAACGAAGGAGCTCTAAGGAGAAATCTAGGTTGTAGGTTAGCATGCAGGCGAGATTCAATCTCAGTCATAGATCATTGTGGTTCCCACATGACCTTCTCAGGAGTAGATAGAGAGATGAGAGATAATCGTCATGCATGTTGAAGGAGTGACACCATTGGAGTCATTAATTTTAGACTAAGAGGAATGTTGGATCCGTTGGAGTATGTGTCATAGAAGACTCTTTGGTCAGAGTATAGTTATATTATGAAGCATGCAGGTTCCAATGAACAGGACTATGAGAGCCAATGATATCCATGATCTAATATCATATGACTGCTAAGAAACAAGGACATATTGTGTTGAGTGTACCCCAATGAGCCTGATATCAAGGATACGATTGACATAATAGATCAAATCTAGAAAAGATCCTACGATGGTTGAGTATTGTGGTCCCATGTGTCTAATAGTCCTGGTAGTCATGATGAAATTGATAGTCCATGTTAAATATTTTTTACTATTCCTTTGTGTTGATATTTGTTGATATGGTTAATTATTTGCATTGCTTATGATTAATTATGTAATGAATAGTAAAATTGGTAAAGAGAAGAAGTGGTAAAAATCTATCTAATATTGATTCATCCTTGCTCTCAGTATTAGTGTATATTCCAACAATTGTTGTGAGAGTGAGGTTCTTTCAGGAACAGTCTAATCACTGGAAGGTGAATCCTTATAGATAAAATGGATGAGAAAGAAGGTTTTTCCACAAATAAATCTCTAATATTTGATGGATCGGATTATTTTTTCTGGAAGATAAGAATGAAAACATACTTGATGTCACTTGGGGATGACATTCTGAGTGCAGTAGAGAAAGGTTACATAGCTCTAAAAAATCCGCCAATTGATACATATGGAAAGAGGATAATTAAAAATAATTATAGGTCCAATAATGTTATTCTTTGCATTTTGAAAAAGGTTGTGTATACCAAAGTCATGCATTGTTCCTTAGCAAAAGAGATGTGGGAAAAATTACAAAACATTTATGAAGGAGATGACAAGCTCAAGAGAGAAAAGTTGCAGATTCATAAAGGACAATTTGAAACCCTTAGGATGAATGAATAAGAGAGTATTGCAACCTATTTTATTCATGTGCACGAGTTTGTAAACTCTATCAAAGGATTATGAGAAGAGATAAAATAAACCATCATTGTGCAAAAATTACTTAGGTCTCTTCCCTCAAGATTTAATCCCAAGTTATCTGCTATAGAATAAATGAAGGACCTAGAGAAGTTGAAAATGGATGAGTTGCATGGAATCCTCACTACATATGAAATGAGGAAAGAACATGATAATCCAGCAAGGGCATCAAGGAAGGAAGAAACCTTCAATGCTTCAAAGGATAAAAATATAGAAGAATGCAAGACAAGTGATTGCTTGGATAACGAACTGGATGAGGAAGAAGGAAAATTTGTTAGGAATCTCAAAAGAAGATACAAAGGTAAGATTCCCTTCAACTGATTTAGTTGTGGAAAAGTAGGACACTTTTCCATAAATTCCCTTATGCAAAAAATGGAAATACCAATGTGAAAGAAGATTCTAGTTTCAAGAAGTACAATGAAGGGAAGACTAAAAATAATAAAAAATTATATAGACAAAAGAAGAATGTATATACCAATGAAGACAATAGTTCTTCAAATGATAGTGACAGTGAAACATATGAAATTATCTTTATGGGTCTAGAAACACAAACATATGAAAACATTGTTTCAACAAAAGAAGACAATCCCATCAAGGAGGTTGAAGTAGAATTTGAAGAAGAATTCTTTAGTGTCATAGAAGAAATAGATAGACTCAAACAAAGGAATAGAAAGTAGAAAAAGGAACTGCAAAAATATAAAGAGAAGTAGTATGATGTTGAAGAAATATAAAAGACAGTAATTACCCTAAAAGTACAAATAGAAGAGGAAAATAAAATTGAATAATTTTTAAAAGAAAAGATACAAGAGAGAGAAAATATCTACATCAGTGTAAAATTTGAAATAGTCCACCTAAGAAGGGAGTTGGAAATATCATCTACCAGCATAAAGTATGATAAGAGATCCATAACATTGAATGGAATTATAAATCATCAAATATCACCATTTGACAAAACCAGTCTTAGCTACAATAAAGGAAAGGAAAATACCAATGAAGAAGCCTCAACCTCTTCAAAACAATCACATGAAGAAAGAACCAAGAAGTCCCTTGATTCACTCATAAACTTTATCAAATTTGAAGACAACATGAAGGAGGACCTATATGTTCCACATAAGACAAATTCCCCTCACAAGGATGGAATCTGAAAGATTGTCCCATCAAGACAAAATCACACAACCAGGTATCAAAACTCTTTCTTTATCTATTGTTATTCCTATAGTGGATTTGTCCATAAAGCAATAGATTGTAGAAAAAAAGTAAGAAGTGACCCTATAAGGAACAACAGCAGAGACACCCATGGATAGTCAATAATAAAGTATAATTCTTTTTCCCCTTTGATGAACTATAACATCATATGTTATAACTACAATATTTTGGGCATATAGATTTTTTTTGCAGAAGTAACTTCAAGAAAATTTAGGGAAAAAAAGGACCAACAATCATGAAAAGGAATCATGAACATAGCAAATATAAATCCATTTTCGTGCAAGAAACACTTCATGCACAAACAAGTAAAGATAAGTGGGTTGTTGACAGTGGATTCTCTAGTCACATGATAAGAGATAGAACAAATTTGATCACCCTGAAGAAAAACGAGGGAAGTGTTACCTTTGAAGACAATGGTAGATAAAAAATAATTGGAAAAGGCACTCTCAATCTTGAAAATGGAAGAGATAAAGTTGAAAAGGTTTCGTCTGTTGAAAAATTGAAACATAATCTTCTTAGTGTAAGATATATTTGTGACCAAGGACATATTCTTACCTTTGACTCTCGAGAATGTGAGATCAGAAAATCAGATTCAGGAAAGTTTTTTGCAAAAGCAATCAGAACCCCAAAAAATGTATACATTCTAGATGAAATTAACGGAGAAAAATGTTTCACGTGGAAGATAGATGAAATATGTATGTGGATTAAAATAATAGGTCATATGAACTTTGAAAACTTGGTAAAAATCATTACCAAACAAGCAGTAAGAGATATGCCAAAGATCACAAAACCCACAAGTACTATTTGCAAACAAAGTTAGCATGGAAAGAAGTCAAGGCTAAACTTTAAGAAAATGGAATATGCAACATCAAAGCCATTGGAACTTGTGCACACAAATTTCTATGGATATTCAAGAACAAAAATACTACAAGGAGAAATCTATTTAATGTTTCTCATTAGTGATTATACAAGAATGACTTGGGTTACCTTTCTCAAAAATAAATCTGAGGCATTTGAAAAATTCAAAGCATTCAAAGAATTCAAAGATTTAGTTGAGAATGAGACCGATCTGAAAATCAAATATTTAAGATCAGATAATGGAGGTGAGTTCACATCCAATGAATTTGAAGAATTCTATGAGATCCATGAAATTAAAAGACAATATTCAACTGCAAGAACTACTCAACAAAATGGAGTAGTTGAAAGGAAAAACAAACATATACAAGAAATCACCAGCGCAATGTTAAATGAAGAAAAATTGTCAGATAGATTTTGGAGAGAATTTTTTTAAACTGTTGTATACATTATAAATAGAGGAAAAATCAAAGTTAATTGTGAGAAGACCCCCTATGAATTATGGAAAAGTCAACCAACATATGTAAAACACTTCATAATATTTGGAATCAAGTGTTACATTAAACGAGATGATGATGATATAGGAAAGTTTGACTCAAATAAAGATGAAGGATTTTTTCTTGCATATTCTTCAAGAAGCAAAGCCTATATATGTTACAACAAAAGACTACAAAAAAATGTTGAAAGTGTTAATGTAAGAATATATGAAGAACTACCACACAAGAATAAAATGGACACAGAAGAAATGAATTACAACAAAGAAGAAGAATAAGCATATGATGAAGAAGAAGAACCAGAAAATGCAGTAGAAGAAGAAGAAGAGGAAATTGAATGCCAAGATACAAGAACTCCATCCAGATATGTACATAAAAATAATCTAGAAAATTTAATTCTTGGTGATAAAAATGCTAAGACTAAGACTAGGAGAAAACTATCAAATAGTTTTGAGTGGGTGAATCTCTCTTTACTATCCAAAGTAGAACCTAAATGTTTTTCATAAGCCTGTAATGATCCACATTGGGTGAAGGATATGGAAGAAGAGTTAAATCAGATTGAGAAAAATGAAACATGGGAAATTGTCCCAAGACCCAAAGATAAAAATGTGATTGGCACAAAATGGATATTCAAGAATAAGTTGAATGAAGATGGAAAAGTAGTAAGAAATAAAGAAAGACTGGTCTGTAAAGGGTATTCTCAAGTAGAAGGCATTGAATTTAAAGAAAAATTTTCACATGTTGCAAGGATAGAATCCATTATAATGTTTTTGGAATTTTCAAGAATCAATAATTTTAAAGTGTATCAAATGGATTTCAAGTCAACATTCCTGAACGGAGATTTAGAGGAAGAAGTGTACATAGAACAACCTGAAGGATTCCTATTGTCATAAGTTGAATAATATGTTTGAATATTAAATAAAGCGCTTTATGGATTAAAGAAATCCCCTAGAGCATGGTATTCAAGACTTGACAAGTGCTTGCAACAACAAGGTTTCAAAATAGGAACAACATATAATAATATTTACATCAAAAAAGAGAATGCAAAAATGTTGATCATTGTAGTTTATGTAAACGATATTATTTTTGGAAGTAATATTAATAAAATGAGTCAAAAATTTGTAGGAGAAATGCAAAAGGAATTTGATATGTCCATGCTTGGAGAGTTATCATTAATTTTGGGACTGTAGATTACTCAAATGAGCAAAGGCATATTAATTTCTTAGACCAAATACATTAAAGAGACGTTGAAGAAGTTTGAAATGGAAGACTATAAACCCGTCATCACACCCATGGTTAATGGTTGTAAGATAAGCAAGGAAGATGAATCTAAGGAAAATGATCAAACCCTATACAGATCAATGATAGGCATCCTACTTTATGTGACGGATTCAAGGCTATATATAATGCAGGTAGTAGGTTTATTTGGAATATTTCAAGATGCACCTAAGGAAACACATGTACATGCAGTTGAAAGAATATTTATATATTTGAAAGGAATGTTGGAATTTGGTCTATGGTATCCCACAAGAAAAGAATTCACTCTGAAAACTTACATAGATGAAGACTAGGTAGAAAGTGTGGATGGAAGAAAAATCACTAGTGGTGCAATGTTATTTCTGGGAAATAGCTTGGTATCCTAGTTAAGTAAAAAGCAATCAACAATTTCTCTATCCACAACAGAAGCAAAATACATTGAAACAAAAACATGTTGTACACAGGTCCTCTGGATGAAACAGACATCAAAATACATTCATATAAAGTATGATTAGCCCATATCAATTCTATGTGATAATACCAATGCAATAAACATGTCTAGGAATCTCTCCATGCATTAAAAAAAAAACATATTCCAATCAAGTATCACTTCCTCAGAGAGAAAGTCACATAACACAATTTCAAAATGGAGTATATTGGCACAAAAGAATAAATTACATATATATTTACAAGGCTTCTTCCTAGAGAAGTATTGGAGTATCTTAGAAAAATTAGGGGTGGTCATTATGCCCTCAAACCACTAAAGCGCTACAGAAAGAGAATCATCTCAGGGGGAGATATAGAATGTGAAACATGCACATGATTATGGGGGGAAATAGAAGAGATTACTTACTACAGAGAATAATATCCCCTTTCCATTGATGTTAAAGGGAGAGAGTAGAAAGAAAGGGGGAGATTAACAGAAAAGAGAGACTTGCAAGAAGAAGAAATTAGCAGAAAATGGATACTTACAGCAAGCAGTCAATTAGATGAGAAAAAAAGAATAATATCTATGGTTACATAGACTAGAAGAGTTTAGTTCCAAATTGTGTTTCCATCAATGATAAAGCTAGAGTTTGTTGAAAATGGTGTTTCCATTGATGTAAAAGGTAGCCTATGATGACAGGTCCAAGGATTGAACTAGATGGATAGAGGAAGAAAAGAATGCCCTTGTGCGTAATCAAGAAAGTAAAGAGTCTTATGAAAGAATAATTATAGTTTGATAAAGCTATATGGTGCATAGGAAGCTCAGGAAAGAGCTGAAGGAATGAGAAATAATGAGCTTAGCAATAGAGGTCTCGATTAACCAAGATCAAGTAAAAAACGATCACCAAATTACCCAACATACACAAGAGTATTCGACTTTGAAGGATTTATAATGAAAATATGGTTTTATGAAGTTTGAATGAAAGCAGGAAAGCCATTATCTAAATTAATCGAAGAGATTAAATTCTTAAACATAGATCAACAGTGTAGAACTATTCAGAGTGGTGTGGTTCCATCGAAGTTTGTGTTTATGGAGTGCTTAGCTCATGCCATTTTGATACACTCTGACCAAAAGTAGTATGATGACCTAAACACTTGGTCATAGCCTGAGGTGATATGGAAGAGGTCAATAGACCTCTAATGGATCGAGAAATGACAACAACCATGCATAACACAATGAATGGACCAGTCATAAGAATATTGGTCCATGTACAATTAAAGATCTAGCTCAGAGTTTTGAATAGGTCCAGAAGTTGTAAAAACATCAACATGAGGTCAGATACCACATTAGCGCTAAGTCAGTTGCGATGTCAGAACTTCAAAGAGGCCACATCACCTAACACATTGCATGGCATATCGGTATTGTAATATTGGTGGAAATCATAATCGTTGATTTGGCATGGCTAGTAGATATCCATTGTTCATCAAAGAAGCAATGATTAGAGTGGAATGTGAACAGAGGTACTCTGATAATGAGGGAATCCAATAATGATAGTGAGCCATCTCAGCTGAGCTACATTAGGTGTAATGTCAGAGACACAAAAGCAGCAAGGATAATTCCATGTGTCAAGTGAGAAGTCAACAAGGTATATGAAGAAGGGATGGAAGAAGTGATGACGTGTTATGACAACTTGGCAGTTAGGGTGACATCAAGATTCCATCATGGCAACTAGAGTATCCCAAAGGATGACGTGTGTCAGATTTTGATTGTGTGAAATGAAAGTGGGCCCTGGTTAGACATGGATATCATTATGGCATTGTATCAAATCTGAGTCATTGATATAGGTAGCAAGAAGATCTCCATCGTTCATCGGAGAGGCTTTATTCGAAGTAGACTATGTTACCTACAATGGAGGTACTCAAACGAAGGAGCTCCAAGGATCAATCTAGGCCATAGGTTGTCATGTCAGTGAGATGTAATCTCAACTATAGATCATTGTGGGTCCCACCTGGCCTTCTCATGAGAAAATAGAGAGATAGGATATAATCGTCGTACATGTTGAAGGAGTGATGCAATCAGAGCCATTGATTTCATACTACGATGATTGATGGATATATTGAAGTGTGTGTCATCAGAGAGGCTATGTTTGAAGTAGATTAATATTATGAAGTAGACGGGTTCCAATGAATAGGACTCTGAGAGCCAACGATATCCATTGATATAATATCAGAAAATTGGTGAGAAAAGAGAACATATTGTGTTGAGTGTACCCGGATGAGCCTGATATCAAGGAAATAATTGGCATATTAAATCAAATTCACCAGATCCTATAGTGGCTAAGTATTGTGGTTCCAGGTGTCTCATAGGCTTGGTGGTACTGATGAAATAGATCATATATCAATGGAGGAGATTGATTGGAGATACATATAGGATTGTTGTGATCAAACAAAGAAATGATCAGATAGTTGTTGTGTGTCAAGGTTGTATAGTGTGTGTTTTTGGATAGAGAACACATCAATGATCACAATTTGTTCAAGGATCAGATCAGACGGCTCCTGAGAATTAATATTTGTGTGAAGAATTGTGTGTGATGGAAGGAATTTGAATATCGATTTTCTTGGAGGGTTTTGTGTCCTGACTTAATGAAGAATCAATGGACCTAGAGACAACTTGTTGATTATGATTCGGCTGAGAAAAGATGGATGGTGTATGATCTTGAATATATATATATATATATATATATATATATATATATTGATGTAAGGATTGTGTTGAAGGATAAGAGGAGTGATGTATGTGTGAAGAGTGAAGCAAGAAGTGAGTGGAAGAAGTACGAAGAGAAAAGGATTTGATAGTAGAAAGAGAATGGAAGAAAGGAATATTTGAATATCTAAGGGTGGCAGGGTGAATCTTGGAAGGGAATTGAAGTCATCAATGTAAGTTGGTTCTTACATTGAAGGTTGGTTCCTTCTTTATTAGCAAGTGGGTGCTTGCAGTGGATGTTGGTTCCTGTATTTATACAAGTTGGTGCTTGTGGCAAGGATTGGTGTCCTTGACAAGTTGGTTCCTGCAAACATTATTGTTGAGTTGGTGCTCAGTCAAGGAGATTGGTGTCTCCTGCAGGTTGGTTCCTGCAAGCATTGTAACAGTAGGTTGGTGCCTAGAATATCTTATAAAGAAAGTTTCTTTTGTTTTCTCCCATTTGGGTTTCCACGTTAAATATTTGTGTACTATGTCTTTGTGTTGATATCTGTTGATATGGTTAATTCTTTGAATTTCTTATGATTGATTATTTAATGATTAGTTAAGATGGTAAAGAGAAAAAAGGGGTAAAATCTGTCTAATATTGATTCACCCCCCCTCCCCACCCCCCACTCTCAATATTAGTGTATATTCCAAAAAAGGTCATGAGAACAATGAAATGATTCTCTATAAAAATTAAGGACCTTTTAAAATATATAATTAAAAATTGTCCTGCTTGTTGGGGAAATGCATTTTGTGGTGTCTCTTACTTTTCATTACATATGACACTCTCTATGTTTCTAACTTCAAGTAGCATTGTGGTACTCCTTACTTTCCATTGCACATAGTACTAATTTTTTCAGACCATAATAATTTAATTGTAATAAAAGGGCTGGGAAAAAATTTGCATCGCAGATGAAGGGAAACACACCCTCCACAAAAGCACCCATAAATGAGACAATACAAACCCTTGTATGTCAAGAACCCCATGCCTAGAATTTTTGACCAAATTCATATCATATTCATTACATGACTTAGATGGGGTCTTCTTGGGAAAATTCCTTGACTTGGGGATTGGTCTACCCAATAGGGCACCTTGACACCCCTCCCATACCCAAAGTTAGAAAAGTTTATAAGGTCTTTGAGAATTTATTTAATTTCAAAAGGGGGATTTGATGCACATGTTTGGGTGGTTATTGTATTATATGTGGATCACTTTCCATGATTCCTGTGACTTGTGGACCCTTGGAGGGAGTACTTGTTTGTCTTTGCAAGACCTTTCCCACAGGTTGGACGTTGAACCCCACATGAGGAAGACCATGGATGATGAATGTTGCATCTAGAGGATACAATATGTTTCCTTTGGAGTCACATTGGAATCACCAAAGGATGAGGCCACACCCTTCTCCACTTGGACATTGAACTTTGGAGGCCTAGGATGTCACCTCCTATCCCTTGATGTCACCTCCTATCCCTTGATGTCACCTTGGAGGGATAGGGTTTGATGCATGAGATGGTTCTAGAGGTGGCGTGATAGGAGAAAACCATGGAAGTGCATTTTGGCATGACACATGGCCTTTGGAGGCCCAATATCTCATTTCCCATGCTTGATGTTTCACTTGGAGAGCCTATGTCACCCTCTTAAGATCATGACGCCACCCTGCTAGGGTTTTATTTTATGTAAAAAAATAAATTTTGTATATTACAAGGGAAAATTTAAAGGGTTAGCCCTCTTATGTAGAGATATGACATTTCATTGGATTCTTTTGGATGGATATGGTTTCCATATAAATATGGCTATCCAAGTTTCATTTTGTCATCACATTCCTCTCCATTATGAGAGCACTAAGTATGAAAGTTTCACCTTATCCTTGGTTATCTCTCTCTTCTACAAATGCGCCTTGCTTGGAAGGTCAAGTTATGGATTTTTTTGCTGATATTTGGATGGTGTTGCTGAAATTAGGGTTTGTTCTTGCCATATATTGGTGAAGTAAGTAAATTTCTACAATTTATTTCATGCTATTGAATGTTTCATGGGTAATATTTACTTGGTCATATTGAATATTTTTCTTGGAAAAACCCTAAGAGAGGAGAATAAATGCCTACTTCTCTCACAAGGTTAATATTATCCAAAGTGTGTGAAGGAAATCCTATCTAGGGTTAGATAACTAAATCCCCAAAGTGCTAGCACTTTAGTATTTTATCCCTAGACTATTGATTCTTCAACTAGGTGAAGCTACAAGAAGGGAGAAAAGGTTTCTAGGGCCCAAAAGTTCTTGCACCCTAGAATATCCCTCTCCTCAAGGTTTAATCTCCAAGGACATAATGAGATACAACCTTAGATATTGAATCCTACCTCTTGGTTACATCTAGTTCAAGTTCCAAGTTAGTTGCATTTTCTATTGTAAAGACTCCATATCCCTAAAACACTAATCATTAAAGCTCTCTTGTAGTGAAAGTGATAAAAAAAATCTTTATTCTCAATCTCTCAAGTTCTCTACTAACTTAAATAACACTAAATTAAGATAATTTGATTGCAAAATTGTTGTTGTTGCAAAGGTTTTCTATAACTGTTTAAATACTCTCTTATTTGCTACATACATTGATCTAAAGGGGGCCTAAACTTACCAGAAATTGCATATAACAATTGGGTATTAATCTACTAAGTTTAAGTTGAATTTATATTGTCAATTGTTGAATTTCTAAGGAATATTTATTGATGTTGTTACAAACTTGTACTTACTATTATAAATTGTTGTATTGCTGCAATTTTGTACCAACTATAGAAAATTGTCATTGTCTAGTGTCTTATGTAGGTGAATTAATGCCCCATAAGAATGTAGGTGTCCTCCCAAGAATGTAGGTGAATTCGGCTTCATTCAGAAAGTAGGTTTCTTGTCGCTGAAAGTAATAAGTAAGGTCCATGCACTAAAAGTAATAAGGATGTAGATAACCCTTTCAAAGAATGTACTTAAAGGGTTCAAGCTCAACCTTTATGAAATCTAATTTTCCCTACTATTATTTAATATGGTTCCCCGATACCAGAGCGAGCAGTTGGTGAACCAAACCCCAACCCAGCATCACATGTTCCCCCTCCATCCACCTTAGACTCTTCCCGGATTGAAAATCTCGGAGCCGAGCCAGGAATGGCTAAAGCGGACACCCACCACTCTTGGTTAGAGAGGCCCTCTTTAATACATTCAGGAAATATGTTCACAAGAGCTAAAGACACTCGTTCTACCACGGTAAAAACCTATATTATCGAATAAGAGACCTGGTTCACTTCACCAAATAAGGGGTCTTGGGCGGAGACCCACTACTTACTACTTATTGATAGGCAGGGCTCATGTATTATCAGCTAGATCGCTCGCACCAACCCCTACTATTATTATTATTATTTAAGGCTCCCTCCTACTATTATAATAAGGCTTTCTTATATAATTAATTTGTGCACGCCCTTCTCGAGAATATTGAACCAGCAGGGATCTACCACGATAATGAAACGATACAACTTGGGTGCATCAAGGCCTTATATGAGCACTCCTCAACCCGCCTTAAATAATAGAAGCTATATCAATTGATTCTTCCCAACTATTACAATCGTGGGTGAGAGCATACCTGAGCTACGCACATATGGAAGATCTCACACCCCTCGGTCGAGAGTTTTGTTCAACGTGAGTATCCGTGGGCATAAACATAAGGTAAAATCCGATTGGAGGTTTTGATTGCATGTTTATACTTGGAAATCAAACATATATATGGTATAAGTGTTCTTGTTCTAGGAAATTACTCAAGTAGCTCCACACCTCATTCATTTCATAGACCTAGACTTTTCATTAGGTGATCAAGAGAGGGGGCGGTAGTCTTGGCTAGCAAACTTGCTACTTTTATCCCTTGATGTAATCAAGGAAGCCTCCCCTTTGGTGGACCTCCTCCATCACTAAATGTGGGGAATTATTACTAAGGTGGTAATGGTAGGATATCCTATAGTTACACAAGATTTGGTGATCTTTTGTTCGGCTTTGAACAACTACAAATCATGCACTAACACTAACTAAGAGATCAATTTTTCTCACTCGAGGTATATGGTTATGAATTCTTTGGAAATAATGTGCCCAAGAAATTTACATTTAGTGACTATGAAAATACTCTTTTTAAGATTTAATGAAATCCAATATTGTTTTCCCCTAGGTGTAGAGCCATCAATGATGGAGTGTACTGTTAAGGAACTCCATTATGTGAAGTCACCAGTTTGAAACCATTGAATAGCTTTGTGTTCCACATGAGAGGTTGCGTTGGCATGCCTCGGTTTATAGTGGTGGCATTCATATAACATGACCACATGTCATGCAAGTACGTGCTTGAATGGTTTATGATTTCCCCAATAAAAAAAAAAAAAAAAGTCCAATATTGTTCGAAATATTGTTGTCATTGATGTCAAAGACAAGGGCAACTACAAATGTCCAATATAAAGATTGCAATATGGAAATTGTTGGAAATATTGTTTTTGGATTTTTGATACTTGGTTTGGATACACTTTATTTGAAGGCCTTTTTACCATGAAGGCTTATATCAAACGGGAGCATAGGATATATGGTTGAAAATATTATTCCAATAAATTTCCAATGATATATGGATCTCCCTCTAACTCCATAAAATTGAGGAGATATGAAATATTATGTCAGGTCAACCCAACGAAAGGTACAGGTCAACCCAGCCAGTTTTACAAGTTGGCCCCATAAGTTAATGTAGAAAAATTATAGATATAGGATATATTTGTACATTTAAAGAGAATCCAATAAAGAAGAGAAAGTACAAGTGAACATAAGATATTTGAGGTGCGCAAGAGGATATAGGGAGTATTCTTTGGGTCTAAAGGTGTGAAAGAAGAGTTTTCTTGGATTTTTAAGGGTGAAATATGAAGGAATAAGGTCTATGATGTTGCAAAGTACATTTTTTTGAGGTTGTGATGTTGCATCCTAGAATTGTATTTTGGGAATAATTCTATGAGGTTCGCTAGTGAATGAAGGATAAATATGACTAGGGTTTGAAGACATGCATGAAGTATGAAGCATACAGGTGAAGTAAGAAGTACTCTTTATATGAAGATATTGTATTGGTTCCTATACATCTCTTACTGAGTTGGTTCTCATCTGAGGAGATTGGTGTCTCCAGTAGGTTGGTGCCTACATGTAACACCCCGGTTCTAACTCTTATGAACTATAATGTATGGGACAAGTAAGAGGAAGCAGGTTATGCCATAGAAGGATGGGTCATATAAATTTTGACAATATAGTAAAACTCAACAAGACAAAAGAAACAAGAGATATGTCAAGGATATAAAATCCTATTGACATTATTTTCCATCCATGTCAGCACGAGAATAAAATAAGAGTTAGTTTCAAAACAAAGGAGAACTCAACATCAACGCCATTGGAACTTGTACATGCATACCTATGCAGGATAGCAAGAACACAAACTTTAAAAGGTGAGAGTTATTTTATGTTTCTTATTGTTGATTACACAAGAATGACATGGGTTACATTTATTAAAGAAAAATCTGAAAAAAAAATGAGAATTTTGAAGCTTTCAAATCCCTAGTTCAAATTGAGACTGATTTAAAAATCAAGTGCTTTAGATCAGAAAGATGAGGTGATTTTACCTATTATGAATTTTATGAATTATGTGATAACTATGGAATCAAAAGAATTTTTTTGGCAGCAAGGACTCCATAACAAAATGGCATTGTAGAAAGGAAGAAACAAATTGTACAATAAATGACTAAAACAATGTTTAATGAGGAAAAACTACCATACACCTTTTGGAGAGAAGCAGTCAACAAAACAATCTACATTTTTAATAGAGCACAAATTAGAGTGAACAACAACAAGACACCTTATGAATTGTGGAAATATATACCAACTACAGTCAAATACTTCAAAGTATTTTGGGGAAAGTGCTATATAAATAGAAATGAATATAATTTAGGAAAGTTTGATTCTGGAACAAATGAAGGTGTATTTCTTGGCTATGAATATGGAAGCAAGGCCTACAAATGATACAAAAAAACATTGTGAAAGGTTGTAGATAATAATGATGTAAGAGTGGATGAAGTAATACCTCAAAAGGAAAAGTCACAAACAAATGAAGATCCAGAAGAGACAATCTACATAGAATGAGAAAAGGCAGAAGAAGAGGAAGAAGGAAAGAAAAATAAGAAATAGAATGGCAAGATCCAAATACACCATCCATATTTGTTCAAAAACATTATCTAAAAAATTGTATTCTTGGTGACATAGATTTAGTTCAGACTAGAAGAAGATTGAACTTTTCTTTGCAATCTAAAATAGAGCCCAAGAAATTTGCACTAGCTAGTGAAGATAAGCATTGGGTTAATATTATGAAATAAGAACTAAAATAGATTGAGAATAATGAGACATGGGAACTTGTACCTAGACAAAAAGACAAGAATGAGATTGGCACCAAATGGGTTTTCATAAAAACAATTGGATGAAGATGGACAAGTAGTAAGAAATAAAGAAATATTGATCTCTAAAGGGTATGCTCAAGTTGAGGGTATTGATTTTGAAGAAACATTTCCTCGAATTGCAAGATTAGAAGATATCATAATATTTTTGGAATTTGTGTATTTCAATAACTTCAAAGTCTAATATATCAAATGGATGTCAATTCATCCTTTCTAAATGGAAATTTAGAAGAAGTATATATTGAACATCCAGAAGGATTTTAATTGTTAGAAAAAAAAATGATGTATGTAGACTAAAGAAATCACTCTATGGAATAAATCAAGCTCCAAGAGCTTGGTATTCAAGACTTGACAAATACCTACAACAACAAGGTTTCAAAAAAGGAATTGTAAACAACAATATATACAACAAAACAAACATTGAAAATATGTTAAACATTTTTTTATTTATGTGGATGATATCATATTTAGAAGTAATTATGATAAAATGAGAAAACAAATTGTAGAAGAAATGCAAAAATAATTTGATATGTCCATGCTTGGATAATTTTCATTCTTTATAGGGTTGCATATTTATCAATATAGCAAAGGAATATTCATTTCTTAGACAAAATATATCAAGGAAATTTTGAAGAAATTTGGAATGGAAGAATTTGCACCTATCAGTACACCCATGATCACAGGATGTAAATTGAGAAAAGATGATGAATCTCCAGAAGGAAATCAAACACTACACAAGTTGATGATTTCCATACTGGTATATGTAACAACATCAAGGCTAGACATAATGCAAGCAATAGGATTGGTTGCAATATTTCAATATGCACCAAAGGAGACTTATGTACAATCAATAAAAACAATATTCATATATCTGAAGGGCACATTGAAATTTGACTTGTGGTATTCAAGAAGTAAGGAATTTAGTTTAACAACATATATAGATGTAGATTGGGCAGGAAGTATTGATGACAAGAAAGTACCAGTGGAGGAGCATTCTTTCTAGGAAAATTTCCAATATCATGGTTGATCAAGAAGAAAACTTCAATCTCTCTATCCACAATAGAATACAAATATGTTGCAGCAACAACATATTTCACACAAGTTCTTTGGATGAAGAAAAGTTGAAGGATATCAAGGTAGAATATGATCACCCAGTATCAATCATCTACGTCAACACAAGTGTAATCAAAATTTCAAAGAATTATTTTATACACTCAAATACAAAGCATAATCCCATCAAATATCACTTCCTAACAGAACAGGTAGTCGAGCAAAGTGTCAAGATTGAGTAAAATACCACCAAAGAACATGTTGCAGATATTTTTTACCAAACCCCTCTCTAGAGACACATTTGAATATCTCAGATAGAATTTGGGAGTGATATCCCTCTCATATTGTCACTAAAGGGAAGAAAAATCTCAAGGGGAGTATCCCTTTTCCATTGATCTCAAAGGGGGAGAAGTTGTAGACATAGGAAGGATTGTAGTCAGAAGTAGAGTTGCAGACATGAGAGTTATAGTCAGATGGAGTATTATAGAATTGACTAAGGGTTGTCATCAATGACAAAGGGAAATATTGTTGGAAATATTTTTTTCGTTGATGTCAAAGATAGGGGGAGACTACAAATGTTTGAGATAAATATTGCAAGATGGAAGTTTTTGGAAATATTGTTTTATTTTTATTTTTGATACTTAGTTTGCATACCCTATATTTGAATTCCTTTTTACTCTAAAGACTTAGCTAAAATGGGAGAATATGATATATGGTTGAAAATATTATTCCAAGAAACTTCCAATGGTATATGGCACTCCCTCAAAATCCATAGGAATAAGGAGATATGAAATATTATGTTAGTTCAACACAACCAGAAAGTACAGGTTGGCCCAACTAGTTTTACAAGTTCGCCCCATAAGTGAATGCATAAACACTATAAATATAGGATGTATGCATACATTTAAACATAATCTAAGAAAGGAGAGAAAGTACAAGTGTGAAGAAGAGATCTTAGGTTCACAAGAGGAGTTGTGTAGTATGCTTTGTTGATGTTTGGACAACATTACGAAGACATTCTTCCAGATACACACACACACACACACACATATATATAGGATACCCATAACCTTGTTGAATAGAGTTGCTTCTACTAATGTGCGTGCTATAAAGCTTAAAGCTGTAAGCAATTACAGAGATAAGTTGTTCCATAACAATGGGACTTGAGGAGGTCTTGAAATACCTCTCACTTAGTGACTGGTGGGTTTCCCCCCAGCCTATGGGCCTCAGTGTGGCTTTCCCATTTTCCCTATATATAGATAGGGACCTATTCGGAGTCATCAATCGATTGAAAAGAATAAATGAAATCGATCTACAGAATATTATATTAGGTAGGGCTCACTTTGTATCAAGGTTAGGTTTGGATCTCTTGTATTAGATTGGTATTGATAGAGCTTACATTTCCGTATCAAAGGTGTTGAATTACCAATATTATTACAATATTTATCTGTGTACTATCAGATCAAAGGGTGGTATGGGAATATATATCTCTGTGTGTGTGTCTGTGTGTATGACATGAAATTTTTAATACAAGGTATAAATATGTATAATAAATAAGTAGTTATTTATTATCCATGGGACACATCCTTTCATGGATGCTCACCATATGTTCTCTATTATGGAACACTCATCATTGTAATAATACATCATTCATATATAAATCTCATATATTATCTCATATAGAAAAATAAACATGGTATCGGAGTAGGATTGGGCTTCACTCCCTCACGAGAGGGCCCAGGAAATGAGAGATAGATTTTTCTTTGTGAAGAGTTTTGGAATGTGCGTGAAAAACATAGGCTATATGCATATATAGAGAAGGATGTATATAGTGCAGTAAGAGATCTGCATATATAGATATGTTTTTCCATCATTGAAATAGTGGACGTACTATTCTAGAGTGTTGACGTAAGGTTAGGCACTGGAGAGAAAACCCCCGATGGATCTGGCCAAATCGAAGTGGGAGACAACAACTGTCCAGAGTGTCACGCAATGACAACTCTCGATAACACGTGAGAGAATGAAGAATTTGGCAACGACGGATGAATAACAAAGTGATGGAAGCGTAGATGAGGTCGTGCATCTTTCTGATTCAACAAACGACGGTGAGATTGTGCATTTCTAGACCTCAGAGATCCTATATGATGTGGTGTCCCATGGTCGAATCAACACTCAGATGCTCAGGGTTGTTGTGAGGCTCGCCCATGGATGCGAGCGGAACCAAGAGGTCCTATTCAATGCCGATGTTGTGGATGGCCTAGTTTTTATTCTCCTCGATGATCGGTGAGCACCTGATTTATGCATCGAGGCACTAAGTGTATTATTAGCCCTCTTTGGCTCGCCAAAACTAGTGCAGGTTTTCGTCGATGAGAAAAGAATGATCGATTTGGATGTTTTTCTCTGAATTCCATGACACCCCTGGGCGTGAGGTTGAATTCACGAGTCTCTTTCTGGAGAAAACACTCATATTTTATTCCTATGGAGGACACATGGGTGTCAAAGGATTGATGGAGGGGATTGTGAGATCGTTGTTGTATTATTAGAAGCTCGTCATAAAATCCCTCTTAGCGCTCTTCTTAACCGAGCGGAACCATGGGGAATCTGTGAGAGTTGACGTAGTGGATGCCCTTTTAGAACTTCTCCCAAATTTGATGGAGGTTTGCACCGAGTGCACTTTAGCGACTCTCGATCTCCTCTGCATTGTTTATGAAGGGCAAGCGTGCATTGAGAGAACATGGTTCCTCTACTTTTGGATATGATTATGAAGGTCTCCAACATAGGGACTGAGTATGTTGTGAGTTCTCTCTATGTTATTTGTGTGCATGATGATGGAGACATTGATGCTCGGGAGAATTCCATTCAATCTGTTTTTTTTTTTACCCAGTTATTGTTTTTTCTTCAGAGTGATTGTACTTCAAGGGCTAAGACGAAATCCCTTCAGCTACTCAAGGTTCTGCATAAGATTTAATTCTTTACAGCCCATGATTCGTTTCTCCATATTAACACTAGAAAATTGTGATGTTTCATATCACATTGATCCTACGAACTTTTCATCGTATTTCATGAGGAAGACTAGATAGATATGGCATGAAAATTATTGTGCCCTCTCACATTTTCATGCCTATGAAGATTTTTGGTTGGAGATGTTAACATCGTAATTGTTTCATTTTGCATCAGAAATCCTTCTCCCAAAAAAATTCATGTTGTGGCCAAATCCGTCAGGGTGAATCTCTCACGGGTCTTGGAACTTCATTTGATTCTCAAAAGAAGGGAGATACCCCTCTCTCTCTCTCTCTCTCTCTCTCTCTCTCTCTCTCTCTCTCTCTCTATATATATATATATATATGAGACTATTTATTATCATATGGATAGGAGGGAGTGTTGATGTTTGAGGCTACATCATGAGACATTCTCCCTAGAGGGTCCTGTGTGGACTAGTAGGGGGGAATGTATAACTCATCTTGACATGCCTCAGATGGTTAGATGAAGGAACCAAGACATTGGTTTCATGAGGAAACCTCAATATGTCTTGTGAGACATTTGTTCCATGAGGGAACCTCGATATGTCTTAGACATTGGTTTCATGAGGGAACCCTGATATGTCAAGTATGGTCCAATATGACTTAGCATGATAAACCCCAAGGGAACAAGCTGATAGTACGTTTTGATATCTACTTGGAGAATCCATAAATGTGATGGTTAAATACATAGGGAACAAAAACATGGTTGGTGTGGCAGTAGCCATTTTTGACCAAGGTTCTCCTAGAAAGAGGGAGCCAGTTGGATCATGTAGGGAGGTAGACATGGAGGGAAACACCTTCCAACATGATGTAAAGGAGAGACATTACCAAACATTATGCTCGAAGACATGAAGTCTCCAAGAGAAATATACCTCCAAGACTAGATCATACCAGATAACAGAGATAGTTCCAGTGACCATGGATACAACTAGTCAAGACCGAGTAGCACAACTATGGTGATAGATCCAGTAGAGGAGGAAAAAACATTATGAGACTCAGAGGAAGAAGGTGTAGCAGTTCCAGTACATGATTCTATCCATGAGATGTTGAGGAAGCATGCATGGAAACAATTCCAATGTATGTAGAGGCACTCCCAGAGAGGGAGGCAACATTACATCCAGAGGGAACAACGATTGAGTTACCTCCATAGAAGGAGGAAGATCTACCTTCAGTGTCAGAGGGAGCAGAGACAAAGGAGAAGGTAGAATTTAGGAGATCTAGAGGATATCACATGGAGATTGATAGTGAGAGATATGAAGAGATGGTGCCTTCTCCCCCTCACCCTCCAACAGTTCAAAGGGAGATTGTTGAGCCTATTGATCTAATTGATATCATTGATCATGTACATCTAGTTGATGTTCCTAGAGATATTGTAGTAGGTTAGAAGAGACTTGCATGGGCTCGTCAAACTCTGCAGGAGGAAGAAGGACATGCAACTCCTCGTGGTACCTTCTGAGAGAGAAAGATACCTCAGAGATATCCATGTTATGCCACAACTATGATCCACATCATTGATTCTAAGCCTTCCTGTTATGAGGAGGAATCTAGTCAGCCAATATGGAGAGATTCCATGATAGAGGACTATCAATCCATCATGAAGAATGATGTGAGGGATATTGTTCCGAGACCTAAAGGGAAGTTTGTAATGACTTCCAAGTGGATATATAAGATCAAACACAAAGATGATGGGAGCATAGAGAAGCAAAAAGTGAAATTTGTTGCTAGAGGATTCTCTCAGGTGGAGGGAATAGATTATGAGGAGAAATTTACTCTTGTTGTTCGATACACTTCCATATGGATGATTATTTCCCTTGCATCATCCATGGGTTGGAGACTATATCATATGGATGTGAAGACAACCTTTCTCAATGGGGAAATTAAGGAAGATGTATACATTGAGCAGCCATATGGTTTCATGATATGTGAGAAGGAATCTCATGTGTGCAGGTTGAAGAAGGCCTTGTGTGGAATCAAGCATGCACCTTGAGCTTGGTATGCAAGGATTTATGTAGACCTGATGATTTTGGGCTTCAAAAAAAGTGTTTTTGATCCCAACCTGTACTACAATATTGTTAATGGTGAGTCCCTGATTTTGTTCCTCTACATTGATGATTTATTCCTCACTGTTAAAGAGAGATATATTGTCGAATTCAAGTATGCATTGGCCTCTGAGTTTGAGATGAAGGACCTTGGTATGATGCCCTACTTCTTGGGACTAGAGGTGTGGAAGAGAACTAATGAGATCTTCCTGAGTCAGGGGAAGTACACAGTTGAGATATTGAAGAAGTTTGGGATGTTGAACTGTAAGCCCATGGCTACACAAATAGTGACGAATCTAAAGAAACTAAGTGTGTCTTCTTTCGATTCTAACGAGATTGATATGACCCTATACATACAACTGATTGGATCATTGAGGTATCTGGTTAACACTAGACTAGATACTTTCTATGCACTGAGTGGACTTAGCCATTTTATGAGTCAGTCGAGAGAGACACATTGTATTGTTTTGAATCAAGGATGATTTTAAGGATGGAAATTTATTTTAAAATGTAGAAACTTTGGCGAATCTTACTAATCTTTCATATTCCAACTATAAATGTTTGGCTATATTTTTGTAAAAACATTCAAATTTCTAAGGATTTTATATAGTTTGTATAAAATTTTGGCGATTTTAAAGTTAAAATAATTTTATCCTATAGAATTTGGGCGAATCATTTTTAGAATAATGAATATTTTTTTGGGAAAAACCATGGAAAATTAGCCCATGAGTGAAATTTAGCCCCTAAAATCATCCCTGTTTTGAATCATGTGTTGATATAACTGCGAGGCACAATTGGACATGGTTTGAGATAGACTTCCAGTATTGACATGAGATTGTAGGGACATACTGACTCTGATTTGGAAGGGAGCGCAGTGGACAGGAAGAGAACCTCTAATTGTTGCTTCACTTTGGGATATACCATGGTTTCCTAGTGTAGCCGAAAACAAACTTTTGTGGCTTTGATCACCGCAGAAGAAGAGTACATTGAATTTAGTATGGTAGTTTGTGAAGTAGTGTGGCTTCACAAGATCATTGAATATTTATTTGGACATGTTTTGGATTCCACCATTATTTATTGTGATAACCATAGTTGTGTGAATCTCTCAGATAATCCATTTTTTCATGACAAATCGAAACACATTTAGATCAAGTACCATTACATCTGATACATGGTGCAGAGGAAGGAAGTATTTGTGTAGTACCTTCCTACAAATGAGTAGGTTGTTGATGTTCTTACCACACCCCTCACCAGAACGAAGTTTGAGTACTTCCATGACAAACTTGGCATGACACAAAATGCTTCCCTCATTGAGAGGGACTATTTATGTTTGTAGCTTCCTGAGACATTCTCTAGATTGTACTCCTCTGTGTCTGAGTTGAGTTAATCTGTGAGGACACTTATCTGAGAGGGATAAATGGGTCTGGGATTATATCCCAACATCCCTTGTGGAGAGAACATGAGGACATGTCCCTTGTGGAGAGCACATGAGGACAAGTCAAGGGAGTTGACCTTGACGTCACACACTATGGGTAGTTGACCCTAGTGTTTCTAGAGGGATTAGCCTCTAAAAATCCACATCGGAGTGCCATGTGTGACAGACCTTTTGCTACAATGTCCCAAGTAAGAATCAGACAGACCTTCTCCTAGATTGGGCTATAGACCAAGGGAGATAGGATGCATTTATTACAAAGGTGTACTTGTGGTAAATGGGCCCAGGTGTAGTCCTTCCTTGATCATGAAAAGGAATAATATGGACTCGAGGTGATTTCCATGTGTCAATTAGCATAAGGTTAACATTCACTCACGGGGGTGTACCTATGGTGAATGACCCTGGTGTGGTATTTTCCTATTCATGGTGATTTGACAAGGAATGATGAAGACTCAAGATGCTAGATGTTATCAAATGTGGACCTCGAGTGAGCCTAATCTCAGAGAGAGTCAATTGGATCAGAGGGAGAGCCACAAAAGGAGTTTCACCTTGTTTTAGGTGGGAGAGAGACATCGCCCAAGACTAACTGTCATGAGTCTAGGGTGAATTTTGTATACTTCATAGACAAGATTTGGCATAATGAAGAATGTCTCCCTCATTGAGAGGGAGTGTTGATGTTTGGACAACATCAGGAATAGAGGCTAAATATAACTATGGTTTGAAGTTATGCATGAAGTATGAAGCATGCAGGTGAATTCATAAGTAATCTATATATGAATATCTTAGGTTGGTGCCTATACATGTCTTACTTAGATGGTTATTATCATATGAGATTGGTGGCTCCAATAGGTTGGTTCCTACACAATATCTTGTTGAGTTGGTGCTCAACTGAAGATATTTTTTCTAGTAGGTTGGTACCTACATAATATCTTGTTGGGTTGGTGCTCAACTGAAGATATTGGTGTATCTAGTAGGTTGGTGCTTGCAAGCTTTGTAACAGTAGGTTGGTTCCTACAAACATTTATAAAGACTTGTTTTTTTGGTTTTCTCCCATAAGGGTTTCTAATTTAAGCACTATGTACCGTGATTTTAGTTTACATGCATTTATTGTTTTAAAGTTAATGAATGATTAATGAACTCTCAATTAATTTAAAAAGTATCTTATATTGATTCACCCCCCCTCTTAGTATAAACATAAGTTCAACACATATGTCCCATATCTCTAAACAAATATGAGTTAGATGTGTAATATGATCTACTTTATTTTTAGAGTACACATCCACGCCATCCAAATATAGAATTACATTGTGATTGAAGACTACAAAAAACAATGTCCATTGCTCTTGAGAAAGTGGATTAAGCATTGATAAGTCCAAAATGAATTCTCTTATAAGTGAAGGTGCCCCATTTTGTTTGAAACATGTTTTGTAGTCTATCCTCTTTGAACACTAAAATTTGATTATATCTTGAGAAACCATCAAGTAATAAAAACATCTTAGATTTTGATACAAGTTGCAGGATTTTATTCATAGGAGGAACTATGTAGTTGTAAATCTTGGAATCTTTATTCATGTTTTGAAATTCAACACACATATGAATCTCCCCATTTGTCTTCCCGACTAGCACAAGTTTAGCTACCCAAAAAAAATTCCAAACTTGAAATTTGGTTTTGGCATCAAGAAGCGTTTTCAACTCCTTCTACACTTGAGGCTTGAGAGAATGATGGATCTTATGAAGTGTTTTTTGAAAGGGTTTCACATCCTTCTTCATTGGAATGGTGTGTTGAATAATGCACATGTTGTATGTTTTAAGGTCATTGTATGTCCACACAAACACATCCTAGTATGTTATAGACAATTTAATATAATCTTATCTCTCTTGTTCAGAGCATCATTTACTGAGATTTATGTTTTTGGTTTTTTATTTAGTTTCTAAATTGATAGTCTCATTACCTAAAGTGGAACTATTAGTTTTCATGTTTGACGATATTTTAAATTTATTTTCAAATTAATTTACTTTTCTAGATTAACTACACTCTTAGGCATAGTATGTGATTTTGTTTTAGAAGAATGTTCTTTGTCACATTCTATACTTTCTTGATACTCCTTGTCATAAATAGATGAATCTTTAAAAGTCTCCCCATTGGCGAGAAATTCAATGATTTTCTCATCACCATCAAACACCTTCTAGTTTGCTATATTATCTGCAAAAGAAGGTCTATAGAGAAAAACAATTGCAAATATGTTGGCCTCAAAGTAATCCAATGGGGACAATCTAAAGGCAACTATAGAAAAAAAATCATCTACTAGATTTTCATAACGTTGACTAGTTGAAATTTTAAAGGCATCAAAGTTGTCGATTAATATGTAAACTTTCTTCTGATAATTCTTTAAGTGCAATGAGTTACAATGTATTGTGCTTTTTATTTGTCTATTTATTATTTACGAATCCGTAAACACTTTTATTTTTTTCATTTTTAAGTCTATAGACTTATTTAAGCCTTGTACAAGTGCTTTGTATTCAAATGTATTTTTGGTACAATCAATTCTAACCTACCTGAAATAAATCTATGTTTACCCCTTTGATCTATCAAAAAGAAACCAACTCTTGTTCCCTCTTGGGATTTAGAACTATAAAACAATAAAGTCAAAATATCAAGGGTATATTTAAAACATGTTTTATTTACATCCATATAAAAAGGAATATAATTTACATTATTTACAAAACTAGTGTTACAACAGGAGTTATCTTCATGTAGAGACAATTTTTATTGCTAATTTTTGGGTATGTCAAAAGTTTAAGCAGTGAAGTTACCGAAGTAATAATCTAAAGCATAATTTCCAAGAATTCTAAATTCAAAAGATGAAGGTTCATTTGTTTCCCAATATCAGTCACTGCATGTTTCATATACTTTTCTTGATCGACCCTGATCTTATTTGGCTTTCCATTCGATGGAAGTCATAAGTGTGACCAATCCATGTTGGTTATGCATATATGTCTTTCAAAGTATTAAAATATTTTTGTGATATTTTTCAAAGTAGTAACTTTCATTTTTGTGATATTTTTCATACATCAAGGATTAAAATATTGGATTTTATTTTGTTTAGATCTTCAATGATATTATACTCCATGGAATCTGAGTAACTAGTTGAAGGCTTAATGATATTAGGGATATTAAAGGAAGACTTGTAGTAAGAGCCATATTCCAAGTATTCTTAGTGTTTGGAACTTGATAAATAGTTTGTTGTTGTTGCGGTATGGGTCCCTTATTCTTGGTATGATAATTTGGACAGCTAATCCTTCCTCAATATTTTTTTCATCTTCAACCATGTTGAAACTAGGAACCATATCCCATAGAAACATAATTGTTTCACAAGGTTACTCCTGAGTTTATTATTCTATCTCTTCCCCAATTAACTCATTATATTCTTCTTCCAATATGCAACCATCTAGAAGCCTATTTTCAACCATGTTCATGGCTTTTATTTATTAAGAACAATATTTTTTTGAATGATTGGCTTGATGATAATTGCAGAAGTTATCCATAGCCACCCCATCTAAAATGAGATTCAAATTTATAGGTGAGGTCCAATAGATTTAAGAGGGATAAGTCTTATAAATAAATGTCTATTTGGCCTATTATTATAAGTTCATTCTCTAGTATTCTTTTTCATGACTATGAGTTCATTGGATAAATTTTTAATCATCCTTTGCATACTCTCCATATCCATGGTGTCTTTATCCTTACCTTCTATAGTTTATTTTTATTAAAGCCTAGGTATGATAACATTCTTCTTAATTTTAAAAACCTCATTCTTTTCAAAAGATTCTTAGATTTCCTTACATCCGATCATTTCAAACTCAATCTTCTTGTCTTCTTAAAGTTTAATTTCAAAGTATTTTTCCCTGCTCGCTTAATGAACATGGAAATTGGCATTCACATTAATTAATTTGATAGCCAGGTGAATTTTTTAATATGATATTTTAGTGGAATAGACAGATCAAGGTCATATTTGGGATTTAAATATTCCAAATGTTTAGGAAGATCATGTAGTTGTCAAGGAAATGCTAAAGCATCTCAAGCCAACTAGGGTTGATTTACATTTTGATTATTTTCTTGGTTGTTCACTATATTGAGAAATTTGAGTTGGTGTATGAGTGGTCCGACTTAAAATAATAACATAATTGACTCTCTTATTTCTCAGTGTCTAACAAAGTTTTAGCAAGGTTTGGAGTTGGAGGAATTAGATTGAGCAGTTGTGAAATTTCTTGGAAGGATGATTCCACTAGTTATTCTATAGTGTGAACCATCGTTTTTTCTCTAGTTCTGATCATTTTTTACGAAGTATTTCTTTGTCAAGGAATTAAACGAGTTATAGGAAGATAATTATTTTTCCTTGCATAATCCTTGGTAATGCATCTAAATGTGTTCACTTCCTCTTTAGATACTATTTATGATAGTTTCATTATCTATTCTAGAGTTCTCCAAATATTAAAGTATGAGATTTTTAAATGAAGTTTCAGGGTTTGGAAAATTAGTTTCCTTATGTGAGTTGTTATTATGAATTTCTATATAATGTCCCTCCTTCTAATGCCAATTATGTTGATGGGGTTGGATTCCCAAATCTCAGGAGGGATTAAACCCAAGGAAGAGGCATAATTAGAGTCTTCCCTATTTCATGGAATAATTCTTTGAGTTATGGTCTGACACTCATTTCAATAAGCTTTAAGTAAAGAGTTTATTGTTCTAAGTATTTATATTTTTATGAATTTTTATAATAAGTGGTAAATACATAAAGAACAATCTAACTTAATTAATAACAAAGAAGATTATTTCTAGGAAATAACTCTTAGAAATAATAAGTGAAAGTAGTTTTTTTTTGTGATCTTAAATATTAATCCAGGAAAGACCATTTCCATAGAAATATGTTCAGGAAAAAGAATTGAATAATTACAGAAAAAGAAACCTAAAGAAAAGTAAAAAAACAAAATTCCATTTCATTCATAACTAACCACAAAATTATTTCTAGAGTAAAAAATAAAATAAATAACACAAAAATGATTACATAACATAAATAAGAAGTAAACTCTAAGCATAAAACACATTTGTTTATTTGTTGAAAATTAATAAAAAAATATTTCAAATAACATGCCAAGATAACTTGAACATAATCATAAATCCTTACTACACATTATGACATTATGAGTAAGCAGATAATAGTAAAATAATTTACTTGATCCACAATGAATCTCCAACAAAACAAATTATTGGCATCAAAAATTATTTTGAATTAAATTAGAGATAATTCATAGTTTAGTCTTCACCATACTTGGGAGCCAAAAATCCCTTTCAAAGTATTCAATTTACATATTTATGCAACACAAAATTATCATGCAAATTGTTTTCTAACCTAACATTTCCTAGATCTAGGAGTTGGGTATTTTACCTTTTCTTGACTATATCTCCCCCATTGAGTAAACAAACCATTGCATAAATTAAAATAGGGAAATATGTGTTTCTCTTGGATAATTTTAAAACAAGAATTTCATTTTCAAATATTTTGATGTACTTTTCTATTTTAGGAAAAGTACTCTTCAAATAAGTTTCTCTATGAACTTTTGTGGTTGGAAATTTATGAATATTTCCATGCTCCGAGGAAGAAATAATTTTGACCTCTCTCATACTTCTTCATGTCATGTTGAAGTTATTGAAAAACGTGTACAACTGGAAGGAAACCCTTAGGGGGGAGAAACTAGGAAGTTTGTATTTTGCAGTGGTATCTTTAATCAAAACATATGCGTGTATATATGCAAGACACTCTTCCTCAATTTTATTTTGGGATTCATGTGTAATTATTCCATAGTGATTAATACTTGGTTCCAATACATATAGCTTGTTGAACTTGTGCTTATACTAAGGGGTGGGTTTGAATCGATATAAGATTATTTTTACTTTATTTAACCATTAATCAATTATTGATTAGTACATATATCATCAATAATTCATTATCACATATAAACTAAAATCACAATGCACATAGTTTTAACAAGGAAACCCTTGTGAGAGAAAACCATAAAAACTTATCTTTATAAATGTTTGTAGGCACCAACCTACTGGAGACACTAATCTCCTCAGTTGAGAAACAAGTCAACAAGATACTATGTAGGAACCAACCTACTGGAGACACCAATCTCCTCACCTGAGTACCAACACAACAAAATATTGTGTATGAGCCAACCTACTAGAGACACCAATCTCCTCACTTGAGCACCAACTCAACAAGATATTGTGTAGGCATGAACCTACTGGAGACACCAATATCCTCAATTGAGCACCAACTCAGTAAGACTTGTATAGGCACCAACCTATTGGAGACACCAATATCCTCAACTAAGCACCAAATCAGTAAGACTTGTATAGGAACCAACCTAATATCTTCATAAAAATAGTACTTATGAATTCACCTGCATGATTCATACTTCATGTATTTCATAGCATCATTACAACCTTAAATTTCATGCTCCAGTGCCTCTCTTTTATTCATACCTCAAACATAGATTCAAACCCTAGTTAGATTTAGTTTTCATGCCCTATCAAACCTTGTAGCATCATTATCAAAATATAATCCTAAATTTCATCATCACAACCTCAAAACAATGCACTTTGCAACAACATAGACCTTAGTCCTTCATAGTGCACCCTTAAAACTCCAAGAAAAATCCTCTTGCACCTTTACACCCCAATAATACTCTCCATATTCTCTTATGCACCTCATATATCTGTTGGGAACCTCAGACTTGATCTTCTTGCTTATATTCTCTTCAAATGCACACATATATAATGTATTTATAGTGTTTATATGCTCACTTTTAGGCTCGACCAGTAAAGACTGGTTGGGATGACGTGTAAAGAATGGTTGGTGACAGACCTTTCAATTAATTTATAATTAACTTAATAAGAAATTTAAGAGTTGTACATTTAATTATCAATCCTGAGATCGTATGGAACTTGTGAATTTTCATGCACAATCTATGCAAGTAGAGTGTTGTTTTGGGTATGGCGTTGTAGCACTTTAATGTCAAAATTCAAAGGCTTATAATACTTAATTAATTCACCAGACTATGCTAAAGCCTAAGTTGCTAGGTATAAATTAAAGGACACTTGTAGGAATTGAAGTTACACTTACAAAAATTAAAATCACACTTGTGGAAACTGAAATCACACTTGCAGAAATTAAAATCACACTTCCGGAAAATTAAATTACAATTGTAGAAATTGAAATCACACTTGCAGGAATTAAAATCATACTTACGAGAATTAAAAGCACACTTGCGGAAATTGAAATCATGTTTGCAGAAATTGAAATCACACTTGCATGAATTATAATCACACTTGTGAGAGTTGAAATCACACTTGTGGAAATTGAAATCACACTTGCGAGAATTGAAACTTGTGCTATGACCTATTGGTGACTAGCTCAAGTATAATGGAGATATTATATTGTCACAACAATTAAGTGTTCATTCATTCAATATTAATCGAATAACATCAATCCAAAATATCAAAGACTAAACTTAGAGGGAATAAGAAAACACACTAAGTGTAGCTGCAAGTAGAGTTGCAACAACAGAACTACAAAAAAAAAAAAAAAATCTAACTGAGGTACAACAATGTGAATCAAAACAACCGAATTATGTTATAACCAAAACTTGAAGAGACACGAGTTGTAGCAATGAAAAGTGTTGAACGATTGTGACGTTACAAGATGTTGAACTTAGAAAACCAAACCACTCATAAATCGTAACACTATCCTGTAGATTGGGAATTACAATGGATTGAAAGATAATTCTGAAATACGATAACTATAATATGATTCTAGAACAACTACAAACTAGAGAATGTTTACAACATGTGAAAAGAGTTATGAACTTGAAATTACAACAATTGAAAGTAACAAATGATAGAATAAATTGAGCAAAAGTAAAATATGAATTTTAACGCTATTGTTAAAGACAATACATGAATAAGGAGGGGGGCCTACCCCCTTAGGTGAGGTATTGGGATACGGAAATAGAATCAAACGATCAATCAATACATCAACATGCAACTAGAAAGTTGGAACTAAAATTATATTTTTGTATCTTAAAATTATACAATAACAACAAAATGTAATTTCCATAATGTTTTTATTCTCCATCAACTCTAGGGAACCAAGGCTTTTATATAATGTGATTACTATTCTAGAATTACACAACCAGTGGATAGACAATTGTGGGAATCTAGTTTTTCATCTAGTTACAAATATTCTTTCAATTTTAGTGGTTAACAGGCGTATGTTGACTCGATAGGTAAATTATTTCCTTAGTTTCCCATTTGTCTCCTCTCTCCTTCCTTCGTGGAGGTTGTTTCCCAACTGAAATCTCCCAACTTCTAGCTACAATGTTGATTGTTATGATGATGAGCTATATTTGGAGTCGCAACATGAACATCATGCTTGAAGTTGCAACAGTTAGTTTGGAATTGCAACAACTACAAGTGTGACTTGAGTTACAATAGTTGGTTTGCATCCGAAATTGCAGCAACTTGGTTAGCACTTGAAATTGTATTACTTTGAATTGCATTAGAGAGGCGTTGTAACCACTTTGAGGTGTTGGAGACATTATATTCTCTTGTAAGACAATATTAGTGACTGAAAGTAATGAGTTCCTTCCTAAGAATTATGAAAAAATAATGTAATAATGGCATATGGGGTAGGATTCATACCTTTGGTGACAAAAGAAGTGAACTAGATAATCGAAGTATCAAAATAAAAGTGATTAACATAAAATGATATGAAAAAATGTATAGATGGGTGCTAAAAGTATGCCATTTTATGTGCTCGTCATCTCCCCCATCTCAAAATTCTTTCATGTCGTCATGTAACTACGATCATTCAGTGTTAGAGAGGTTAGGGTGACCCTGGGGATCATTGATGCCACATATTGCCTCCAATATTTCCTCCTTCTCATCACTGAGATGCTCTTCTGCTAGAGTTCCTCTATTTCTTTTTGTCTCTTCCTCTATCTCAGTGGATTTTTCAATCACCATAAAATATGTACCCTGGAAAACTACCTCTTTTGTCTCCCTAGGATGTCTTGTTTCATGTGAGTCTATTATGGGTTCACTTGCAACAAGAGGAATTGTTGTAGGGTAGCCTAATTTTTCATGTGCCTTGTGTTCCTTAAGCTCTTCTTTGAGCATAATCAAATTGATCTTAAAACTTAAATTTTTCACCTCAAAATTTTGTTTTCTTTGACCAAAGAGGCATAGATAGGGACAGAGTGGGGGATTCTTACCCATCTGGGAGTGATCGAAGTAGAAGCCTATGGTTTTGATTGTTGTAGGCCTTGGTCTGGTGTGGCCGCAAGACCATCTTCATAGGATTTTCCCAGTGGGACTCCTTCTCTTTATTCTTCTGGTGAATGGGTAGGTCATTCCCCAAGAGGTCCCTCTACTGGTTCTTGTGTGGTAGTATGGGACTTTGGTTCTATTTCCTTCTTATCTTCCTTCAGAGTAGCAACATTTGATTCCTCCAGAGTGCCTCTTGTTGTTTCATCAAGAGGAATTTTTTCTAGTTCATTTCCATCAATTATGTTGATTGTTGTGTCAATGAGCACATCCAATTTCCCCTTGTCCTTCATACTTCCAAAGCGTTCTAGATTTTCTATATGAATTTTGGGCGATTTTTCTAGAGGATTTTTTTCTTCTATTTTCAGTGAAAGAACAAAGGTTTCTTCCTTCTCATCCTCATTTCACTGTTTCAAAGCTTGTTAGGGAGTGAAATTTTCCACTGGTTCTTGTAGATAAGTGGAGTATGCCAACTCTTCTTCATCTGTGTATGTTGTGAGGAGAGCAGTGAGGCCCTCGTCGAGAGTGTCTTGATCTGGTTCTTGTGTGTCATCCAAGAAATATTGGGTGTCCAAGTGAGTATCATGGATGATTTTAAGGATGGAAATTTATATTAAAATGTAGAAACATGGGATAATATTACTTGTCCTTAA
>JZKD02S1453797.1:8239-19651 GCA_000966675.3 Picea glauca
TACTCCTCCTACATGGTGGATTCCAAAGAAGGATTTCCAACAGCCTCACCATAAGACTGTGGATCTGAATACTGATCCAAGAAAATATGGTTGGGTGGCAATGGTTCAGTGCAAGTAAGTGCAAGAGGAGGCTCCTAGAAATCATATCGAGTCCTCCCACTATCCGCTGGATCCCCAATAAGATCCCCTTCATCCTAAAAGGTAGTCTGGGCCCACTTGGGCCTTAGCTATGGATATACATTTGCATCTGCATGCACTAAATCTGCATCTGACTGAACTAAATCTATATCTGGATCATTTGATTCCTCTAAATCAGAATTCTCATCTGAAGAAGAGTCGACGTGTGCATGATCATCATCTCTAATAGGTGGAAGAACAAAGGTGTCTACATGCGGCTACTGAGGTACATGCGAGACACTTTCCTCAAATTTCACACTATGTTAATGATGATCTAATCCAAGGAAAGATAAATGAGTCTATATCCCTTCACACCATCATGGTATCCAAAAAATATACACTCTATGCTCTATGGATCAAGTGCCTTCCTCTTCTTATAGGGAATCCTGGCCCATGTACGTGAACCAAAAATACGAAAGTGGGTCACTTCCGGTTTGAGGCTGGTCCAAGCCTCGTAGGGGATCTTATCCTTCACATATATATGGGGATATTTGTTTTGGATGTAGGTTTCACAATTAAGTGCTTCATCCCATAATCTTTGTGGAAGTGACTTTTCATGTGGCATGCAAGATGCCATCTCTTTTAGAGATCTATTTTTCCCCTCACCAACTTCGTTTTGTTGTGGAGTATAGGGAACCATGTGATGAAACTGAATCCCTGAATCATGTCAAATATTATGTATATCATGTTTTACATACTCTCCCCCATTATATTTTCGAAGAAATTTTATTTTCTTTCCTGACTGTGTCTCAACAAGGGATTTGAAATCTTTGAGGTGTCGAAAGACCTCTGATTTTTGCCTGAGAAAGAAAATCCATGTGAAGCGTGAGAAATCATCAACAAAAATGAACATGTACCTTGATTTACATATTGATGTATGAGGAAAAGGGCCCATGAGGTCACTATGGATCATATCTAAAGGAGAGGAAGCCTTTTGAGTCTTTCCTTTGTCGAATTTCTCTTGAGGGTGTTTTCCAATAACACATCCCTTACAAATTCCTTTGGAGAAGTGGATCTCAGGTAGAACATCAACCATTTATTGCTTGCTAATTTGTTGCATATATATATAATTTAAATGCTTGAACCTTTCGTTCCATATCCTACTACTTTCATCATCATGGGTAAGCAGTAATGAAAAATCTGGTTCAATAAATTCAGAAAATGTGTAGAGTCTAGATTGATGATTTACCTCACCATTAGAAACCCTAGAATTGGTTTGCATGTCATAGATATCCACTGCATCAGGTGTGAATATGAATCTCTTTCCGGTGCCGCATTTTTTTATCTAATACACAGAGAGAAGATTGATGGAAAGTTTGGGAACGTGCAACACATTCTCGAAGCTTCCATTTGTGAGTTCAATTATTCCTTTGCCAGTGACCTTGATTGGAGAATTCCCCCCCATCAGAATAGGAGGACCTTTGCATGCATCCAATGAAGAATATACTTCTTTTTTGGAATCCATGTGGTGTGATGCACCTGAATCTACGATCCAAGCACCGGGAGAGGAGTTGATGGAAATCAAAGGATGGCTAGAATTGTCTTTCTTGGGATTCTGATATTCTGGATTCTTCTTCTTGTAACCCTCAGGGATTCGATCTCCAAGGTTTTTTTGATGAAGTATTTGGGTCATTAGATCTATTTGTTTCTACATACATGTGTATTTTGTATGGAATCCTTTATGGCAGTAAGTGCATTTCTCCCCTTTTCTTCCCTTTCCACCTTTGGATCTAAAGGCATCGTTGAAGGGTTTTGTGTACCCTTCCTTCTTTGGATTTGCATGTGCTTGCCTTTTTTATTTTTATTTATATTTATGATATTGATGACTGCTACCATCTTGAATAGTAAATGTATGCACATTTGGGTCTTTGATATTTCCCATATTGATGAGCTTGTTCTTCTCTTGTGTCAGAGAATCGATAAATGCCTCAAAAGAGGGCATCATCTAGGTGGATCCAGAGGAAAACATAAATAAATTAAATGTGGATACAAAAATTGAGTATTATGGACCACATTTGGAGAGAATGGTGAGAACCATTTGTTTCTCCTCCTTAGATTCATCAATCATGCAATCCTTGAGTTGCGACAACAAATCCTTATATTTGGTAAAGAAATATTGGAGATTATCGAATGTTTTTGGATTCAATGTGAGAAATTACACCTTGATCATGTGTCCCCTCATCTCATATTGTCTTACAAAAATCCCTTCCATGGTGGTCTAGGCTTCATTGGGGGTTTTATAGGAGGATATGTGAAAGAGGAGTTCAGGAGAAATGAGACTACAAATTGTTCCAAACGCTTCATCCATTTGATTTAAATACTTGTATTTTTCTATGGTTAATGTTGGTTATGTCACTGTGTTCATGTTTAACCAGTATAATCCTCTACCTTGAAGATGCATGATTATATTCTCCTTCCATGCAAAGAAATTGTATGGTGCAAGAATGAATTCTTTTGGAAATTCCATTCTTCCACTGTCTTTAATCTTCAGTACCTGCAAAAATAATTTGGTGTGTCTTTTCCCTAGCAATCCATCAGTTCTGATACCATGAAAATGTGTTGAAACTACACATAATAGATATATCTATAAATTGACATACACAATTGTAGAGAAAATATGAGAAAAGAGAAGACGGAGAGAAAGAATGGAAGAATTCTCATTAACCAAATGAATGAATGATAATTTACACATGATATACTCTATATAACTCAACCAATGCACACTGGAGAAGAAGCCAATGCACCATAGTGGTGGTCTAGAGTGATTTGGACACACACCAGTAGTTACGGGAGTAAATTTCCACCTTGTCTAGTCTCTCAGGCAGTTACATGAGTGAACTTCCACCTAACTGAGTTAAATAGTCTACCAATCTTTAGTTAATTGAATGAAACCAAGTGAAGTGAGGAGGAGATCATCGAATCATGAGTAATTCTCTATTCTGGTGATGATCCCAAGGACAATGCACATTAGTTGGTGATGATCCCAATGTTGCATGGTAATAATACCAATGTGGCATCTAGACTCCACTCAACCAATCAAACTGAAGTGTGAACTGAAGAGAAAATTCTCCTAGAGGAATATTCTCCCTAAAATATATAAGACTGAATAATGATTAATAATCATAGGGAAAACCTTAGGAAAAATAAATCCTAGGTGTGTTTGAAGTAAATCCAATAGGAATCGAGGTGATACCAAAGTTTCTTTTATTTGTTGAGTAGATGTTATGCATTTTATTTTAGCCCACTTGTATCCCAAAAAACTATCATAGTATTTTCCATATTATTAATGTGAAGTGGATGGATCTCAAAGAAAAGAGTGGATAAACACTTTCATATACTTGTGGGTTATCATGGTACACTCAATAGGTACATGTGTTCCACCAAAACTATCATCCCATACCTACAACTAAGAACTTCATAAATGTTCATTTAGATAGAACATCCCACACATCTTATGACTTGTAAAACATTTCCTCAGTATGTGACCGGAATTGGACCAACCCCTCACTCAAATTTAAAGAGTAATACTCAAGGAAGACTAAGAATCAAATCATCTTGGAGAAATACCAAAAGTCAAATCAAAATATAGGAGGAATCTCTATAAACAGAAAGAAAAACTAAAATCAAAAGTAAATTCATGAAATGAAAACTAAACTAAAAGGAAATATGAAGCTAGAATGTCAGTCATCAAAAGGATGAAAAATTGATGAAAAATATAAGAAGAGAAAACAAAAACACATAATAAATATGGCAAAAGCAACAAAATAAGTGTTTTCAGTGGAAATTTGACAATAAGCCAAGGGAAATAAACAATCAAGAAAATTTAGCCAATTAATATCAAGCCCAATTAAAATATTCCTAGAGTTTCTGATCTGAAATGAAAACAAACCAGAGTACAAGAATTTATTATCTAATGGAAAAGATTTGCAACACAATTCTCTAATCCAATTGTCACATACAATTTTCTTTTCATTTAATGCGAAAAAACAATTTCAGGAATCAAGCAACATGGGTTAATGTAGATACTCAATCAAAACATATATTTGGAAACCAATTTCATGAAATATTCTATAAACCCATATGCTCTCAAGATTTCTTGACATAAGAAATTACTTTGAAATTTCCAAAATGCTGAATTTTCTAATAACAAAAATTACATTTCTCACCAAAGTGTCATTTCTCTTTCCTATAAAAGATAATCATTAATACCAAAGATTCATTCTGATAATGCAAAGAGATATTAGAACTACGGAGGTTATCAAAATAGTCATTAAAATGACTTTAAACAATGAGTAGATCATAAGAAAATATGACAATAAATTAGTGAGAATATATTTCTAATCATCTATTGAGTTGGTGACAATCTTAGTCTATCAATCAAAATATGTCGCAAAGGAATCTTAAGTAACCAAGTTGAGTTAACACTTCCCTATGTTTCTTTAGTTTCAAGAGAAAAATCCTGAGTTGTTGATTGCATAAGCCATTTCCCAACCTGCATAACAAAAAAGAATGGCATGATCAACTGTTAGACAGATCAAGAAGAATTGTTCCTCTAAATGGATAACTTATTAAAATTAAAATTAACTAAGAAGAAAAACAAGACCAGAATTAAAAATAATTCTAGGAAAAACATGTTAAGAGAAAGTAAACTTAAACTAAATTGGTTTTCATAAAACTCATGCAAATGTCAATGTTGTCATCGAGTATTCATCTATTGTTCATTTATTCAACTATCATAGCCTTCTTCTCGAGATATGATCACTATGTGATTTCCCTCAGTATTCCCTTCAACAAAAGTCTTTAGTGTCATGATTGTTGTGAGATTTGAATCTTTGGACATAATGTCTTGTTCCTAAAATTAGAGTCAATCAAATTAAACAAAAAATATGATAAGACTTCAATCCCATTTATCTTATAAATATACCAATCTATCAACAAACATTAGTCATAAAAAAATATCTAATTGAAAACTTATCAGCATTGCACCCCAAGGCATGTATTTCCTCAGTTTATTGACAACAATGATGTCAAACATTGTATGATCATCTTCATCCTTGTGAAAGGAAAGAGGAAAACATCATGGAAAATATAACGATCAAGATACTTTGGAAAGGTGCAAATGACCTTGGGTTACAATCTAGATGGATTGACTTCCCCAACACAAATGAAAAATATAATTAGAAATCGAAATTAAATAAAGTGAGTAAGATCATATTTCTAATACATGATAAGATTGGCATGATGGGCAAGTCCATGAAAYTGATAGCCTCAAGATCTCAATAGATTTCCAAGTAGAGAAGTAAAAAATTCCACTTCCCTGAGCTCACATATGAGATAGAATATGAAGAGAAATTGAAAAGAAAAATAAAAGTGTGTATCTTGTCTCTTCACTTGATGGTTTTCCATTAAAAATAATGAGACATGTAGTCCAAAAAACAAAAAATCAGCAAGATCATGAGTAAGATGCATGAAAATAGAAGATGTACTGTCATGACCCAAACATGATTATATTGTTTTAATTATGAATAAATGGATTTTGAGTTCAAAAAGTGTTGAAGAGTGTGGGGCTCAATAGATTAATGAGCTATAACCCTCAAGATATTCACATATTGAAACTTACTATCATGGGTAAAATAAAAATGAATGATGAATATTCAAAATTGAAGTCTTAGAAGTTGCATTGACATATTCCATTAAGATACTTGAAACGCCCAAGCATTTGAATGGATCCAAGAGAGATAAGTGTGTAATTCTCAGTCATAATAAAAATCAAATTTCTCAAGAATGTAACCATAATGAGTGAACAAAACTCAACAAACCGATAGGATAAAAAGATAATGTTAGAGAAAATATTAGGTCCGGAAATCCATTAAATCAAGAATGCTAGAATTGAGACCTTAGTTGACCAATGAGTTACAGAATAGAAGGATTGGTTCCCAACTAATTTTCTGAAAAACATATCAACATAATATTTAAATTACCATGTTGTCCAAAATTGTCAAAAGTGCATCTAGACAGTGTAAATGAATATTTCTTGTTGTTGTGTATGAGAGGAAGATTGGGTGAAGAGAATCGATGAAAATTATCCTTGAAAACTAACCAAACAAAATATAATATATGTGCATCCAATGCCCATAAATTAAAACTAAAAGTGTTGACGAAAAATAACTCAAATGAAATAAAAATCATCTAAGCTCTTTCTACAATAAAAAATCTATGCAGAAAATGCATGTTGGATGAATGTAATTGAAGAAAAGAGTGAATGTGAAAGAAATGATTTGGACAACTCCAAACCCAAGGAAAAAATAATTATCTAAGGATATTACAAGGATTTGGAGTGGCTTGAATTTCCTATGGGAAGAATTTTAATACTCAAAATTTAAATTCAATGTGTATGGGACAACAAGATCAACACTTATAAAAGATTCCATCAATCAAAAGATTCCAATTAGAATCATATTCATATGATGATTGAATATCTTTGAGTTCTTGTTTTCATCCCAAGATGAATTAAAAGGTATCTTTATTTTAAATTATTTCACTTGTAATATGCAAACATTCTTGGAAAGGATTTGACATGATGATCGTGTATAAAATCGGTATTTCAAAAGTTACCCAACATGTATAAATTTTTTGAGGATGAGATAGTAAATTTTCCCCATGTTAAAATTAATTTGAGCTATCCAATCAAGGGAAAATCATTATGCAATCCTTATATTTCTCTCCACCTCTACTGAGAATTTATTCATTGATCAACCAACATTAATGAAAATAAAATGCAAACAAAAACCAATTAAACTAGAAAGAAAAGCTAAACTATGTGCAAGGAAAACAGACTTAGCCTATTCTGTTCTACTCCTATTCTACGCTACACTGGATGAAAAACGAACTATGTAAAGTCATAATTCCAATGTAGTCATACAAGTAATCCCAAGTCCACAAACATATGTTCAGGACAAACTATTAGTGACAGAGCTTGGAAGAAGAATCGACTAAAAGTAGGAAGAATTAAAACATCAAAAACTCTATTCACCCTATTAAAATTGTCATTGTGATAATTCATGGGAAATATATCTAAGTAATATCTCTTCAATCATTCTTCAATCCTATCATAAAATCTTGCACTACTATCATAGAATTGATGGATGGAGTTCAATGGAAATTAACATATCAGATGAGGACCATGCATATAATTCATGTGAAGTGTGTTGGATGAGAGAATATTCATGCCAATAAAGTTGTTTATCCCTGAATACAAACCAAAATAATGATATCTTAACATAACCATCGGTGTATACTGAGTGCCTCATTATCGTGGCAAGCCTCCCTAGACTCACACTTCAAGTAACCATCTCATTGAAATAAACTAGTGACATCATATGATATGCATGGGTCAGGAACAACCATGGTAAGAGAGATATCTTTAGAACAATGGTGAGATCCACTAGTATCAACAATATTCATTATGGGGCCACTTGAAAAATAACCTTCATTATTGATCAAGGATGAAGATGAGAAAAAAGAAGACATCATATGATACACATCCGCTACAACATCCCCTTCATCCAATGAAGAAGGCTGATAAGAAATAGAATTAATCAGTTCATGGGTAGAGGCCTTATCCTCTCTATATTCCATATGCCTATCAGCACCATCAAGTAGTTCAAAAACTATTTATCTCATTGAATTTATTTGAATAGAACAATGGGTGGCTTCCTGCAAAGTTAAAACATTAAAAAGATCAGGATATAAATCGAAATAAGTGGAATAATTTAGAGAATGAAAAGCTTCTCTTGAACAAGAAAAAATTTCAGAAAGTGACTTCCTGAATGGTAGTTTCTCTTCTTTGAGCACACTGGTGAGTGATTGTGAATGAATAGGTTCCATACTAGGCATGGTTTCACAACCAATATGTTCTTCTTCAACATGGTTTTTCTCTTGTAAACAAGAAGTGGGTTGTTGTGGTACAAGAGGTATGTATTGTATGTTTATTTCTTCTCCTGACGTGAAAGTAAAAAATAAATCAAATTATTGTTAGACGGTCTATCATCGAAAGGGAATCCACAACAAAGATGAGTAAATATAATAACACAATCACTAATAGATTTATCTTTGTTCTTCCTAAGCTCTTAAATCTCTGCACACAAATCATCATAATCATAATTATCAAAAGCATACATTAAATGTTCCCATGTGTGATTAGAGGTGGATGGAAAAGTCTCACACCATCTCTTGACGCATCCTGCAAAAGTAAGAGTGAACAACCTACAAATGATATTTCCATCAGTAATATTATGAGAACAACAAAATTTCCATAAATGTAAATCCTATTTAGATGCATAGATATCACCCTTTCCATCTAATCTAAGTTGTGACAATAAATGTAAAATAATTCTAGGAGGTTTTGGAGGTATAGTACCGAAAAAACACCTCAAGAAAGAGATATGGTATGGAGCCATTAGTAAGTCAAGACCATTCAATAAAAATGAATCCATAGGCCCAAATTGTCATCTGATCCTCCTTCTAGCACCATTTATGTTGACGGGTTTGAATGACCTGTCAAGTAGACTAGGGAGAACACCTAATGGTAGTTCCCAATTAGACCTAATCTCATTTGGGGTAGTGTTTCCCGCGAGTATATGGGCCTTGATACCGCTCAAAATTAAAATAAATAAAAGGGGAAATACAAAGAACTTCCCCCCAAAGTGTTCTAAATAATCCTGAGCTATATTAACTAAAAATAAACTAATCTAACTCTAACTAATTCTAATCTATCCCGGGAAAAAAACAAGAAGATGAGCACAAGTTAAAATGATAGTTTGAAAACAAAAATAGTTCATAGAATCCAACAACATGTTATGAAAATAATACTACATAAATCCTCCCAAATAGTTGAAGAAGAGAACTGTAACATCATCCCTGCACTCATAAGAAGTCACAACAACATAGAGATTATAGATACTAAACAAATAAATAGTTCACATAATCAATACCCAAAAAACTTAAACCATAAATACAAGTGTAGAATAGTCCCACAAGCATTTGCAAACAATTATGACTTCAAAATGTCTTCATCTCTTTATTACATAGAAATAGTAGTACCATATTTTGTTACAAAGGGAAAAAGTCTCATCTCTATGCTATGACTTCTCTTTTATAAAAAAAGAGAGAGACTCTTCAATTCTCATGATTGGTCATTTCCTTTTCTTTCCTTTCCTTTTCTTACATCTCGAAAATGAACATGTGAGCATTACAAAGAGAAACTAAATAGAATCATGAGTCATTATTTTCATCCTTAGATAGTTTAGAAATGATATTTGTCTTAAAAATAAACATTGATTGTCCATTTATGTTATCTTTTGTTCCTCGAACTTTTTTGGGTGTTTCTCACTTCTTCCTACTAATTAAGATTATTTTGGATTATTCTCCTCTCTCTCAACTTTCCATTGAGCTATTGTTGGCTCAATTTCACTGCTTGTATTTTGAGATGTGACTTCTTGAAGTATGCATAGCTGATTCTTCAATCAAATTCAAGTTCTATTTGCATTTTATGTTTTTGGACCTTTTCTTTGTTGGAGTTACTTCACACACACCTAGTATTTATTTTTCCTAAGTTTTTTCCTATGTTTATTTGTCATTATTCAGTCTCCTATATTTTAGGAATTATATTCCTCTTGGGAGAATATTCTCTTCAGTTCTCACTTCAGTTTGATCAATTGAGTGGAGTCTAGATGCTACATTGGGATTATCACCATGCAACATTGGGATCATCACCAGCTAATGCGCATTGTCCTTGGGATCATAACAAAACTATAATATTACTCATGGTTCATTGATCTCCTCCTCACTTCACTCTATTTCAGTCAGTTAACTAAAGACTGATAGACTAGTTAACTCAACTACGTGGCAATTCACTCTCGTAATTTCCCAAGAGACTAGATTAGGTGGCAGTTTACTCCCGTAACTTCTAGTGTGTGTCCATATCACTCTAGACCACCACTCTGGTACATTGGCTTCTCCTCCAGTGCACATTGGTTGAGTTATACCGAGTATATCATGTGTAAATTATCATTCATTCTTTTGGTTAATGAGAATTCTTCCATTCTTTCTCTCCTGCTTCTCGTTTCTTCTATTTTCTCTACAAATGTGTATGTCAATTCCCATATACATCTATTTTGTGCAGGTTCAACACATTTACATGGTATCAGAGCTAATAGATTTCTATGGAAAAGGCACATCAAATTATTTTTGCAGGTACCAAAGATTGAAGACAACGAAAAAATGGAATCTCCAAAAGAATTCATTTTGACACCTTATAACTTATTTGCATGGAAGGAGAAGATGATAGTGCATCTTCAAAGAAGAGGATTGTATAGGTTAACCATGAACACATAGGTGTAACCAACATAATCCATAGAAAAAACCAATTATCTAAATCAAATGGATGAAGCATTCAGAACAATTTGTAGTCTCATTTCTCCTAAACTCCTCTTTCACATATCCTCATGTAAAAACCCCAATGAATCCTGGACCACCATGGAAGGGATTTTTGGAAAAAATTATGAGATGATGGAACACATGCTCGAGGTGGAATTGCTCACATTGGATCCAAAAAGCTTCGAAAAACTCCAATATTTATTTACCAAATATAAGGATTTATTGTCGCAACTCAAGGCTTGCGGGGTCGATAAATCTAAGGAGGAGAAACAAATGGTTTTCACCATTCTCTCAAAACTTGGTCCAGAATACTCAGTTTTTATATAAACATTTCATTTAGTTATATTCACCCTGGATCTACCTAGATGGTGCCCTCTCTTGAGGCTTTCATAAAGTCTCTGACATAAGAGAAGAACAAGCTCATCAATATGGGAAAAATAAAAGGCCCAAAGGCACTTGCACTTACTGTGCAATATGGAAGTGGTAATTAATATAATAAATATAAAGACAAATAAAAAGGTAAAGCACATGAAAATATGAAGAAGGAAGAATACTCAAAACCCTTCAACGATGCCTCCGGATCCAAAGGTGGAAAGGGAAGAAACACCAGTTCAGAAAGCCCACCTCAAACACCTAAAACCATCTCCTCCAAAAGCATACCGGTCGAAATTGAACCTGGCAAGTCGTTAAATATAAACCCTCATTTGACAGATGCTGAAACACAACAGCTGATGAAGTTACTTCGGGAAAATAAAGAAGCATTCGCATGGGATTACACAGACATGAAGGGAATCTCCC